>JAYDZK010000056.1:7783699-7831408 GCA_034509185.1 Euphonia xanthogaster | reverse complement strand
GCATCACAGGCCAGCCCCGCCCGCCCTCCCCAGCCCGCCCAGGGAACTCATCATGGCCCTGGGCACCCAAAGCCCCAGCACACAGCAAGTGCAGACCCATCACTCGGGAACCTGGGAAGCCCAGAGCTTCCCTTGACAAAGCAGGCACAAGGACCCTCACACACAACTCTTGCCAAAGATAAATTATGGTGACATGACCCATCGATGTTCTCGGTATACAAGTGTAGGCTTTTATTTAATACTGGTGGGGGACATTTTTAGTATTAGTATTTATACTTATTACTTTTGGCACAGGATGTCATGTAGGCTAACACTCTGTTACAGATTTAGTGAGAAATCTTTCTAAAAGCAATCCAGGTTGCTTGGATGATGCACAGAAGATTTAATATCATCCTAAAAAGGCCAAATAACTTAATTACAAAATTTTGGTGTCTTCAATAACCTCTTAGCTCTCAAACTCTATGGGTCAACACCGTGCAAAATTCTGGTTTAGACATCATTTGCAGAAAGTAAAACATTCATCTGTTTTTGAAATTTGTGCAAATATGTACTGCTGTCACTCCCACCATCTTCAAAATTGTCTCCCTGAAACAAAGTTAGCCAATCTCTCTGACTGATACAGGAACTTCTGTGTTTTTCTGCCATCTCTTTGTGTATTTATCTCCAAAGGACTGTGAGTACAGGAGAGATCATGCTCCTCAGCCCTTCTTTGGGGTTCTCATCTATAAATGGGACTGCAGAAATGGGGAGGGAGGAAAGGAAAACTGGATGTGACTCGAGAACCTGAACAGTGACCACAGATGTCCACTGCTAGACTGACTGATGTCAGGCGGATCACGCCCTCCCATTAGTGTGCAGAATGAGAACAGTGATGGGATTGCTAAAACTGCTATGAATTGGATTCGCTTAACAGATGTCATTAATAAAAGCAGTCAAAGAAAGAGTTTTGAACCTTCTTCCAAGCTGATGCCACTTAACATGTATCTTCCCCTCTTCTTCCAGGGAAACTGGTTTTGATGTTGTCCCTTCCGTCTTTTTACAAGGGAACAAAATTATTTGCTCTTTCAATTTTGTTCCCTCTCATTTTTCAAGATTTAATAAAGTGAACAGTCAGCAGAATAGTTCTGTATTTTTTGAACACAATTCTTTTATCCCAATGAGGCCCTTCTGTGACTATGAAAACATAAGAACTGTTGTGAGCTACAGTTTACACTTAAGAGGCTGATATGGGTCAGTTTTCCAAGGTTATTCTTAGTTCAACTGCTATGTAAACTCTTGATGTCAGTGACTGGAAGCTGCTCTCCAGGACATTATATATATATGATAATTATATGACAGAAAATGCAACATATAGTTGGATCTGACCTTCAAGTTCACTAGCTTAAAAAAAGAAAAAAATGTCTGTAAGAAATTTGCTGGTTTTCCTATTACTAAATGTCTTCAGATTTAGATTTAGTTTACTGCATATAGAAGAGACTTTCCTTGCATGGACAGCAGTGCCCATCCGTCGTCAAGACAGGGTGTATTTTAAGTCTCAATGATCACTGTCTCCAGAAAGCATTTTTGAGACAAAACAGGCAAAGTATTCTGCGTAACTATACAATCTTCCAGTAGTAGGATCTTCACGCTCACATAAGCACTTCATGTTTTTCCACAAAGGAATCTGAGATAGATTTTTCTGAGAAATAACAAACCATCAAAAATTAATTAAATAAAAAACAAGAGGAAAACACCACTTCTTCACTCAGCACATTTTCCTTGATTTTCATAAGCATTCAAATTTACAGCTGCTGGTACTACCACAGGAGCAGGGTTTTCTCTGGTTTTACTTCTTCTTCCAGCAGAGCAAGCACAGCTGCAAAATGCAAACTCATTTCTAGGCTCTCTTACATATCACAAGTTTACCACATTCCAACTACTCATAGTTGTGCAACACCCCATCAGGGCACTGGGATTACTTCAGTGTCAGAGACAGTTTAAGTGAGGCTCAAGGAGCTGTACAGTTTTAACTATGTTTTATATGGATAATTAAATGATGAATGACATGGAAATAAGCCAGCTGTACTGAAACTAACTGCTCTGATGCAACAGTCAAGCATCTCATCAGTTATAAAATGAAACAGGTTTAAAGCAAAAACAATACAGAGAACAGAATACCTGACATTGTAAAGCAGCATGTTCAAAGGACCATTTTTGAACATTAAGCAAGTGTACTCATCCAGTCAAATTTTCAAAAGAATTCCTGGCACCAAAATGTTCCCTGTTTGCTTTTTCACCATGTTTAAAGAATGGATCACTCTTAGTGGGAAGAAATCCTTGCATGCAAAACACTGCATGAAACTAAACAATCCTTAAACGTGGTTAATTTCCATGTGGAGCTGATGATTTAGCACTGTCATCTTCAGCAGAGGAGAAAGAACTGCCTGTCTTTAGTTTACTTATGTAAGATGAAAAAAGTGAGGAGTGTGAATTTGATCTTACTTCAATTTACTTCAGTGGCCAAACACTTGCCATGACTTCAGTGGGAGTGAGACTGCATCTTAATTCATTCAATGTGGAGAAAAATAAATCAGCTGAGAATAATGCTCTTGTTTATTAGATTTAAATTACTACCATAGTTGTTTTTAACAGTGCTAAGAAAATCCTGTTTTAAAAGCCAAAGGTTACCTTCAGGCATGCTTCTCCCTATGTGTTGTGTCACAATGCAGGATTCCTGGTCATCTGACATCACCACCATTCACAGCAAGCAAGGCTTGCTCTGGGGTATGGCCACATTCCCACACAGGAACGATAGATGTTTGCGGATGTCACTGGTGACAACATCCAAATCTGGGCTGGGGCATCCCCCTCAGCCAATAAACAAGGGTGCACACTTTTGTAAAATAAATGCATTCACTGAGAACAAAGACTACACTAACTAAGATGTCCATGAAAAGCAGCAAAGTAAATCAAATCAATAGGGCTAAGTTTGCAATTAGGAATCTGCATTTCTGCAGCGAAATTTTAGGATAGGCAAAAATTGAAAAATGTTTAATTTTTGTTTTCTTTTCCTTAGAAGGCAGTCAACCTTCTGGTTTGGCTGAGCTCTACTCTTCCTTATAAAGTAGAACCTAGAGAAACACTCAGAAAATATGTATGCAAGTACCTCTCAATTAATTAAAAGTGATTATTACTCAGAAGATAGGCAGAAACAAGACTGTCTACACTGTATGAATTAAACATATATGAATTAGGACACAGACCCTTCCATTCTTTAGTAAGTGATGCTGTCCTGAAAATGACATTAATGAATGAGACTGGTATATGAAAACCTTCTGCATCTGCTCTAGAGGTTGGAATGAGGATGTTAAATGAGGCAGCAGACAACAAGGATGTGCTTCTTAGGGAAGCTGAACATCACTTCTGTGCTTGAGGAGTTCTACAGTTTGGATGAAGGTCACAGGTTATCTCCAGCTGGATGAAAATGAGTGATAAATGCACACTGTTTCTCTTAGACTGAAAGCAGTGCTAGACAAAGAGTATTAAATAAGGAATATTATTAAAAAATCATCCCCTGGTTTTCTAAAGATGGCAATCTTCTATTAGAAGACAGTTTGTTACCTCCTCCATATATTAAATCTATAACATAATAATAAAAGCCCCTCAAACTTGTAGAAGTATCTAAGATACATAGATTAAGTAAGGTCTATGCAGTGAGAGCACCCTAAAAACATCACAAGAGCAGTGACAATTTCTAGGATAGTAATGACGTGATTACTGTCTAGAAGTTAAGTCTAAGTGAACAAAGGAATTTTTCAACTAATGGATCAGGGGAAATGTGGGAATAAAGGATGAGATATGTGATTAAAGATCATAGTGCACTATATTAAAACAGGTGGAGAATATATGAGTTTGATTCTGTATTATAACATATTTCAATTGAATTGTGTGTAGTTTTAGTTTTATACGTGCATGATTTTTTAGAACACATTTTTAGACTGGGGCACACAATAAAGGAAATCCATCATATGACATTTCATTGATCCTCACGTCACTCACAGGAATATCTTAGCATTTCCAGCACAGAGTCCCACTTCTTAAGATGAAAACCCAGAGAAGATGAAAACCTGTAACTGCCATTAAGAGAAGGCTGAAAATTTTAATTGCTGTCTGAACACAAAGGAGCTGTGACGTGCTGTGGTTTCTTGAAGCACTCCTGCAGTTATCCTGACGTATCTTTAACTACCCCACCCTCTCCCTCTTCCCCATCCACCACTGACTGATGCATCTGGGAGATTCAGTAACTGCAGAGCAAAATCTTGCTTACTTTCAACTCTCCTGCCCCAGCAAATGCTCAGCTCTTCTGGGAAGATGGACCTATGCCATACACACACTGCACCTTGAAGGGAATGAAACCTTCCCTTCAAAGACATGCATGTGAGTAGCTTTTTGGAGCTGCCTGGTACAGCCATTTTTCATCTGTTTTCCACAAAGAAGGGAAAGAACCCTGTATTCTCCTCCTCATGATATTTCAAGTCGTAATTCCAAAGAACAGAGATGCCAGGACTTGTCAGTGACATGACTAACAATTTTATGAGAACTGGCAAGGCAATTCATTCCTCCTACATCTTACTCACAGAAACCGTGGAATTATTTTGTCTGAAACACTTGGGGGAAGGAAGGTAGACTTAATTCTGACAACTTTATTAAATATTCAGTACATCTGACATCCTGTTATCAACAACAAAAATATGGTTTAATTATGATAAGCCATACTGGTATCATTTACAATACATCAGTGGGAAAAAACAGCAGTGAATATTTTCTTGCTCCATGTGGAAAAATACACACCTTCCACCCTCCCAAAAAAGTAAGACAAGGCACAATAAATTCTCATAATTCTCTTTCTTCTGTCTTTTCAGCTCCATCACAGCTCTCCAAATTAAGATTTATGTGCTATTTTGCATCTGTATCTGTTGTTGATTTTCCACCCCTACAGGGATATAGGTGGATAAGTTTGGACAGGAAACGGTATCCCTCAAGCCAAACTGAAAGGTTTATAAAGTTGCTAATAAAAGTTTGGGTCAGGGTCTAAATATCAATCATCTGCTCATTGTCTTTTTAAACGAGCTCAGACATTTTCCCAACTGCTCCCAGCAGATCTCTACCACTATTTTAAACTAAGATTTCAGCCATTTCTTTTTTCCTTGTGTTGACCTCAATAACTTTTCTTTCTCCCCCTCTTTACCTGCCAAATGCATCCATCAGGATTTTGCCAAAGGCTATCTGCTTTTGAAGTTGAGAGGAATTCACTAATCGTGAGTGTCAAATCCACAATAAATGCCACTGCCATATGGTATATGCTGCTTTTGGGAATTATCTCAAAAGGCCTAGCTGTGAGCAGGCTGGCTGTATGTTAGGAGGGTTTTACTGCTAACTTTCATAACTCATGTCATGTCTTTCAGTTTCTGTATTCATTGGCTTCAGTGAGTGCAACTGTTTCCTGAATTTATAAAAATGTTGTCAAGATCCCTTGATCTCTCTTCCTCCATCTCTCTCACACAAACACATCCAAACACATCTAAACACAGTGGAATAGCATACACAGTGGCATGCAAATCTAGCAATAGAGAAGCTTGTAAATAAATAGCATGTCATTCTGCTTACTCAATAAATTCCTCTGGGTGTTAAACTCATGATAAACATATCATAAGCCCTGGTGAAGGCTTTACAGCCTGCCCCATCACACCATCCTGAGTGCAATTCTGCGAGGCATAGGAAGACATAAGTTTGAAAAACAGAGCAGAAATAGCTCCCATAAGGGCAGGGTGCTGACATAGTTGAAACATAACTAACTGGAGAGCATTTGTTTTAGCTAAAGAAGGCAGCATCAGTGACACATCTCTGCGCCTATGGAGGTGTACTCTGCATTCAAAGGAACAAGAAATCCACCTTCTTTTAAAAATTGTCCATTAATACATAAATAAGTCTGTGTTGAAACTCCCCAGATGGTACCATTCTCAACCAGAACTACACACAAGACTAAGAAATTCCACAGAGAAACATGCTTTTGTGATCCAAAGAAGCAAGGACAAGGAAAACCACATATGCAGAGTTTAACATACGAACATAGTGATAGAAAAAGAATTACAAAAATAAATGTCAGCCCCCTTGAAACACTTGAGGCAGCTCTCTCAACTTTCTCTGATGCTCTAGGAAGGTGTGAATGTCCTCTATGTCTCACATATCCCCACCAGCCACGTGGAAATGCCTCCAATGTGCCTCGGAGTGTTTCAAGTACCACTCCCCGCTAATTTATGTAGTCTGTTAATATCCTCTTGGAGTAAACAGAAATAAAAGTTTAAAAAGACAATTATATTTCAGAAACATGTGCATCTACATGACAACCCCCCCCCCAGAATTTGATACCATCCCTAGGCAGAATTTATCCATCCTTAAGGCTTCTATTACATATTTCTGGGACTGTGTTTTGCTTTCCTGGTAAGTAATACAAATGAACTGCTGGCAACATCACATCAAAACAAAAGCAGCAGAATCAGAAAAAAATACTGAAAAGTTTACCTTTGTAGGAAAGCTTCAGTCTTGGGATATTTTGTTTTGACGTTCCAGTGACTGGAAGGAACAGCATCACTAAAGACAGCAGGCTGCAGGCATGTGGCACTTGCAAAGCTCTCATTCTGCTCTCTTCTTCTCTATCTTTTTTTGCACTACAGTGAAGTATCTCCCCACTTTTCAAACAACCCAAGTTTTATCTGGAAGAAAAAAAGGAAAACATCTGTAGACCTGCATTACTGCATAAATAATAATTCTGTAAGCAAGCCAGACCTATCTTTAAAGAGCAGCTAATTTAATTTCTTTGCTACAAAAGTATTTTTTCTACAGCACAAGTAAAAATGTTTTGTTTAATACTAAATTTACACATTTTGACATTGGAAAAGTATGTAAACTTTTCAAACACCAGTGTCTAGCACAGCTAAAGTTCAAGCACAAAATAAATTAATGCAGTATCCACAAAAAGAACATTTGCCATTCAAAAGTGACCACACAACTTTTTAGTTCATACCAGTCCACTGGATATCTTAATGTTTTATAACTCTTTTTATCTCAGTACAACAGCTATTTTATGTTTATGCTATGACTAGAATGAACTGTAATGTCTCAGATGCCATGGGGGTACAAGCAGAGTTAACAATGAGTACATACCCATCAAAACTTTCAGAAATAAACTAAGAAAACTGGATGGAACAAGCAGTTGTGTTTAGTTTTAATAGAAAAAAAAGAGTCAATGCAGATGATGTATTTAAAAGTGCTTTCAGTATGACATTTCCAGCAGAATAACTGCAACTCATCCACCAAAATGTCCTATAAACTTTAATGAGTGTTTCAGGCTGGGGTCAATAGGCTGATACGAGATTTTGTTAGCACAGTGTGCAACTAAGCCAGCTTTGCAGCATTTTTCACTTAATAAGTGCCATTCATATTCCATAAATCTTGAAGTGTATTACAAATGAAAGCAATTATCACTGTCCTTATTTTCCCTATGCAAAAACAGAACCGTAAAGCTGCAGTGAACCTATTTCCTCAAGGTCACACAGCACAGTAGTTGAAAAGAAAACAGCAACAGCAATCCTGGTGTCCTTTGTATCCAGCTATCAAGGATCCCTTTTCCCCAATAACTCTATCTTTGCACATGAAATTATTTTAAATGGCATCTTGAGTTCTGAAGGCAAAACTTGATGGTTAATAAATCACAGACATCAGAGTATGAAAATACTTGTAAGACCAGATCCTTCCTCCTGCAAGTGCATGATGCTAGAGGTCAAGGGAGACAGCTGGTGAAATGACAAATATCAGTGTCTGAGTAATGCTGTAAAACCAAGGAGTACAAAATGTTATGGTTAGTCAAGAGATTAATGGCTCATGACTTGCCATGAAAATTCTTTTCTGAAAGGTACTGGAACTGCCTGATTAAAAGAGCAATCCTAGTGCCCACATCAGCCAGCACTTGCACAGACATCAAAGGAGAGGTTCCTTACAAGCCCATGAGAGATGCAGCACAGCTTGTGGCCCCTGGTCTGGCATTCAAGCTCCTGCAGCACTGGGTCAGGCAACTCTGAGCTACACCAGCACCCAGAACCAATTCGGCACCTCCTGATGCAGGCAGTTCATCCTTCCTGGCATGAAAGGATGGGAACAGTTCTCTCTGACAGAGGAAATCTCTCTCAGATGAAACTTGGGCTTTCTGAGCCTCCAGACCTTCTGTCAATAGTAAAAGACAAGGAAGTGTGCAAGAGGACAATGGTGAAATAGAAAAAGGGAAATAATTTGTAAAATGCCCAAAACATAGCTCCTATTGCAGAACACTGAGCTTCTTTCTTCTCAGTCCCCTCTTCAACACTCACATTGTGTCTGAATGCACTGGTCTTGGCCAAGGGGAGTGCATGTTCATGAGATGACATGGAGAGAAAACAGAGAAACATGAAATGCCCGTTTCATCTTTTCCCTTCCCTTTATTACAGTATGTGATGCAAAGAGAAGGCCTTTACTTCTGTGCCAACACATCTATTTGAGGGTGGACCACGAAGGACTGATGTGGATTAGACTATCATAGGGTTAAACTGCCTTTAAGAAATCTATTTAGGGGGAAGAAGGGGAAAAGAAGGGGAGGGGAGGAGGGGGAAGAATATATGAAGATGAGACACCAGCCCTGTTCATCTTCAGCAGGATGATAGTGACAAACCATATTTCAAAAAGAAGCAATTAAGTGGGAGCCAGTCTCACTGCAAGTATGTTGAGAAGTCATGGCCTGAAGGTCTGGGCCTCAGCCAACAGGGAATTCACCAAAGGATTTGGGGCTCATTTTCTTGAGGCAAATTACTGTGAAGAATCAAGACCAAATTTGACTAAAAAGCCAGTTGTGCCAATGCTGTCATCTGCTGAATTGATTGAGAATCAGCACCAAACTCGGGCCTTTGGCCATAGCTCACAACCTCACTTTTTCATTTAGGCATTTTTTGCTAATGGGAACCTTCAGGGTTTTTTTTGTTGGGCTTTTTTCCCCTTTTCCTTTTATTTGAATAATGTCTGTGAAAAACCATTTGCTTTCACAAGGCGGTTAGTTTACACTGGAGGCAGCTGGTCTGTGAGCTTGAGCCAACCTTGTCCTGTCTTTAGATTCATTGCAATCTGGCCAGATTGTCACATATATTTTTAGTTTATGATGATCCTCTAATACAATTCCAGCTTCCACACAGAGTCCTTCCAACAGTCTAGCTCAGGTTAATGAACTTCAGGCCAACTAACTTGCTATTAATCTTCAGGAAATATCCTTCCTCTCTCTGTAACACATGCAATGTCAATCAGTGCCCTGTGCTGAAAAGACCCACATTCACACTGATCAGAAGAAAACAGTCCCATGAGCAGAAATAAAATATAAAACCTAAAAGCAATTTTGACTCCCCTATTCCTTCCTCCCTTCAAAAGTAAGACAAATTTGGTAAGAGAAGGAAAAAATTACTGGTTTGTTTAGTTCTTTGATACTTCAGCTAAGGACCAACACCTTCTAAAACTTCCTCACCATGAACAGATCCAAAATAAATGAGGAAAAAGAGTCTGAAAAGAAAAAACGCTGAGGCTAAAGCTGCTTCCCCACCTTGGCTTCATCTAGGAAATAGCACTGCACTGTGTTAATTATCACCTGCAAGACCGACCAGGGAAGGAAGCCATGCATACACCTCGCTGAAATGGGGGCATTTCCAGCGGAATAAAGGAGCTTTTATTTGCCCCACGTAGGGGCGGGAGGCAGTCGGGCTCCATCCTGCTCGGACCTCCCAGCGGGGCCCATAAATTGGGATGTGGGTTAAAGTGCCAGAAGACAGAAAGTGGAGCTGCAAGTGTGCGGCCATCCTGACAGAGAGAGGGGCCAGACCTGACTGGCACATGTGCCATGTCACGTCCCAAAACGAGGTGCCACCTCCCCGCAATCGCTCACATCTAGTGGAGCCTATAAAACAGATTGCTCCAAAGCTACTGTCTGAAACAAGAAAACCTGGAGCCAATTTGCTAAACATAATTTATTCCAGGCCCTTTGTGGCAATAAACGGAGCTCTTCAGCCTTCTCAAACACACAGACAGTAAGGAGCTCTGTGCTTATGGAGCTTTTTCAGATCGTTCAGCTCAAACCTATCTAAATGCAAAATCTTGCATTCACAAATACTGTGTAGTTTCCCACTTCTCCTGGCGTCACAAAGTCCAGAGCTGAAACGACTGTGACCCATCTGCAAACACACACTTTTAAAACTGTATTCATCAAAATCTCAGTTATTTCTGTTAAAAAAACCTTTGTGGAATTGGAAGATAATTTAAAACCTGTTTCCAGCACTAGTTTTCCATGGCCATTTTAAAATTCAGAATTTTATATTCCAACAAAGACTTATGGCTCGGTTTTAGCGAATCTAATAGCAATGTTGCAGATTGTGACAACTGAAAATCTAGAGCAACCTAGTAACTATCAGCTTATAAATTCATTATAAACCTAATGAATCAGTTGCCTAGGCCATGTAGCTTCAATATGTAATTTTCTATCCCTGATTAAAGTTTTTCTTTCTTCTCCTCATCTCTGCTTGTTTGACATCTTGGGGTTTTATTTTATTTTGGTCTATGGAGTCAGAAGAGAGAAAAAGATGTCCCTTCCAGACATCAACAAAATAGCATGAGTGGCCTTTCAGAAAAACATATTGCTTTAAAAGATTTAAAACTAATCAGCTACAAGAATAAACAAAAATTACCTCACCTACAATACGTATTTATTGAAAGGTACATTATCTCTTTATCATGCCTTAATTAAGAGATAAATATCTATTTATTTTGATAGATTATTTTCTACTATTATAAGTAGAAAATGTATATGCACACAAATTTAAAGTATGTTATTTTGACTACAAGTATACAGATATATGTGTCCAATGCATTATGTAGATATCTCACCTTGAAATTATCATACAAATTCCAAAGGAAAAATTACTGTGGCTGTCTACTATGTGATTCAAAACTGCACTATAATCATGAACTGGATATTGAATTGTCTTTGTTAATAAAGAAGGAAAACTGTAAGCATACATGGCTCAGATTAGTAACTTAGAAAATCAAATAAACTAAAAATAAAATTACATCTTTAGACTTACTTAACATTCTTAACTTAGTTCTGCAATAACAAAGATGACATTTATCCAGAGCACAATGAAACTATGTTCTTGTACCCCTTAGATGGTCTGTTTATTATTTGGCAGAAGAAGCTTTTCTCTTCATTGTGAAATCTCAGTTAAAGCTAACTCCATCCAAGAACTGGTAAACAGTATTATTCATCGCTATTCTCCTATTTATTAAGTAGGTTTTGTGCTGTTTATAGTCCAGAAAATGTTCTCTTTCAGGATTCAGAAAAATACTGCTTTTTACACAAACCCCAGATCAGCATTACATCACTTCCCAACACCAGGAGAAATTAATGAATAAAAAGACAACGGTACAATCAAAAAACATTATGTGAGCCTGCAGTAAAGGATTTTTTTACATTTTGTGTTGTAAAAATCACTGGGCTTAGTGTACCTGGCTTAGATGAGGTTTTGCCATAGTGCTGTCTTTGCTACTGTTAAATACCCAATCAATTAGCAGACTCCTAAGAAGCATAACCCAGCTTACTATAAAAGCTTTAACTTTTACTGAGCTCCTCACAGCATTTACACACCATCCATTCAACACCAATAACTTGGCAAGAAAAATCACTGCTCAGATTCCCACTTGAGAAGAACCAAACAGAGCAAAGAAAAATGAAGGGTCTGAGAGACAATGAGGATGTAATTGAGGGAACAGAGTCAGCAAAAAATCTTATTGTAGAGAACCATCTGATAATAAATAAAGCTCTCCAACAGAGAGAGAAAATACATTTGAGGATTACACTGGATTGTTTGTTGAGATGAACTCAAGCTCAAGTAAAAATGGTGACTAAGGAAGTGAAAAGTAAGAAGAAGGAAGGAATTCCCTTATTTTGTCTACTTTTTCATACTTTTCAGCATCTTTCTGAAGGGAATCTACTGGTGGAAGCATTTCTAACAAGCACATAGTCTGTTTGGAGATAAACACTGGTAGAAATGGTAGAAACTTTACGGAATGGTCTGTGTCACATTGCTCTGAAGAGCTTATCTGACCATGAAATTTACTGTTGGGCACGTAAAATTATACACATAGGAAATGAGCATCCTCAAAAGATACCAGGATATTTTTCAGGTCAATGTCAGTGAGGTCAGGATTACACCCAAAGATTTCACACAAACAGAGAAGTAATCTTTTCAGAAGGTGGCAGACAGACAGCCATGCACACAAACATGTTATGTATCATTATAAACAGTGATTCTGAGAAATTTTATCTGTGGCATTTTATCTTTCAGACATGTAACACATAAATTCAAGACTGATGATAGATTAAATGCTATTCTCTAACCCTAATTATTTGTATATTGTGTCTCCTCAAAAAAACAAAAAAAACAACCAAACAAGAAAACCCTACCCAAAAACAACCCCAAAAATAACCACTCATAGCTTTTTACCTTCTATAGTCTGTTTCTCAAACACAGTATCTATTGTTCAAGAAAAAGGATGGGATGGAAAGCAATTTGTCATCTGAAAATGATATTTCTAAAAGGAGGTAGGCACATAAATAAAATGCCCAACCAGTCAGATGTGAAGCTGGGATCTTCTCACAGAAATATCAACATGCCTTTCATTCTAAAGTTAGATGCATATGTATCTCTTATAGGTTCTTTTTCCTCCTGCTTCCTCTTGTTTTCTTTAGGGAAGGAACTATGACTTCAGGTATTACGTCCATAATAACAGCTTTCCATAGGCTCTTTATTTAGAAGGACATGAGAATGCCCTGCAAGTCTGATCATCCAAAAAATAAAAAAAAAAAAAGCAAACCACCAAAAAAACCCCCAAACAACAAAACCCAAACACAAGCCAAAGAAGAAAGCAGTGTAAGGCATGATTTAGCAACACATAAGAATCAAAAGGAGCTCTAAGCCAAACCTCACTGTTACATTATTTTAAGTACAGCATGCTTCCCCAGCAGACCAAAAAAACCACTAACGCTATGAAAAGTGATTCTATGATGAGTTTTGTAACTCTGGTATCCAAGAAAAGAAAAAGGCAGTAGCATGAAAATTCCTAGAGACATTAATGAAAAGGTAGACTGGATGGAAAACCACTTGCTGCCAAGTACTGTGACGTCTGAAGGGTTTCAAAGAGAGACAGAGAATTTTCCTCTGAAATGTCTGTCACCACCTGCAGCTCTTGGGGTGGTTTGGCTCAGCTCTGAGTGAAGGAAACAGGGAGACAACACTTGCAGGAAGCTTTGCCTGTGGAACAGCCTTGGCCTGCTCTTGAGAAAACACTGGAAAGCCAGAAAAATTTCATGATGGCCATCAGAGAAAACAAATGCTCATTTTGGGGAGCCCTGGCTGAGCATCTGAACTCTAGCAGATTGCACTTGTCCTGCTGCAGCCTGAATTAACCCCAGGCAGCACTGTCAAGCCACCCAAACCACTGACCCTGAAACCACCATTCTTCTGCTGGAAGAAACATAAACCTACATTGGCCAACACAAAGGAAGCATTACAGTCTCATTTTCACCTCCAGGAATTCCTGCCAGTGTTTTGCTATGGAAAAACCATTCTCTGTTCTTTCCTTTCATAGGAGACCTTCCAGCATATGCAGGAGTGAAGCACCAGTCCTCTAGCATGGACCAGAAGTCTGAACTGGCTGATTTTTTTGGGCATTACCAGTAACTAGTGGCAATGGGGTATTCTACAGATTAGTTACTGGAATAACTAATGCCCGAGTATGACTTCTGTACATTTGTGAAAAACCCAGCTTGATGGAAGGTAGTGCAGCACTCTGGTGAAATCTGTGATATATCAAATCCAGACTTTACAGCTCTGCAGGATACAGCAGCAAGGTGGAGAACAGTGCATACTCTGAAAGGGAACAGACAGAGAGTGTCTGCATGGATACACCTACAGATGGGAGTAGGTGGGGCTCTCATGTCCTTGATCCAAGCAATCCAGACCTCAGCCAGCTCCCAGTGCTGTATGGCTCCATTAACTGCACACTATACAGCAATAGGTTACACATTTCAGCCATACATACATCTGAGGCATCACCAGGCAGCCAACTCTGTGTGCAGGCACACAACCTGCACATCATGCACACAATCACAGCCCAGCAGACACTAATAAATCAAAAACTTAACCAAAACAACCCCAAAACAAACCCTCCCCAAAGCAGAAAGAAATAAAGGAACAAAGATTTACATTTACATAAATATTTAAAATGTAAATTTCATTTCACAGCCAATGCTTTATTGTACTAAAATTTGTACCTAGATTATCTGAGGTAAGCATTAATGTATTGCCAAACAGTTTATAATTTTGTGTAAATGCTTGCAGGCACTCACAGCTGTATCTAAAGTCTGTGAGACTCTCAGATAAAAACAGAGTGTTATAAATGTTAAGTTGAGGCAACTGCATGTTGTAGCTGGCATCTTAATATAATTAATTTTTTTTTATTATTTCTGTTTTACAAATCCTGATAGGATGTTTCCTTAACTGCCAACAGTATTTAGTTTACTGTCAGCTGTGTAAAAGTAAAATCATAACTTTCAAAAGAATTCAGGCTAATACAGTTTAGCAATGGTTAAAAAATGTGTACTTCATAGGGCAGCTGGGCTTTGATCAAATCTGTTTGCTGTATATCCAATGGCATATTTCCCTAAAATTCCTTTCATCAACGTATGGCCTCATTATTTGATGCACTGTCAGTGAACTCTGTACAGCACAGTCTGCAGAATTTAATGTACAAACTGCACTACAGGGAAAGACATGCCGGAAGGATTTTAATTTCCACTTCCAACAAATTGATTTAATAATTCATGACTATATGCTTGCAGTCTATTGGAGAAGGGTTTTTTTTAATTCACTGTCCAACTAATTTTGGATCAACATTTTGTACAGCCAAAGTGTAAAGTGATACACATATGAATGTGTAGACTGCAGAGCAGTGATCTCTGTTGGCCCAATAACCCAGTTATTTTATTGTTAGGCTGAACACATTTGCTTTCTTCCTGGTTTTTTTTTAAACATTTGATTTCATTTAAATTTGGAGTATATGTGACAGAGAACCAGCACAGCCTCTATAAAAAATCCCACTGGTGAGCTTATACAAGTCACTGGCTCAATGGGGACCTGTTCTTCTTGATGGGTTTCCCTCAGGTATTCATCATCTCAGCATCCAAGCAGTTTAAAAGCTTTAATGTCTCTATTCTCTACTCTCTATCCTTGTTATTACGAGTTAACTGGATTTTTTTTAATGCTACCAAAGGATATTACATCCCTTGGATAAGGTCACACAAGCAGTCAGGACCAGTACCCACATCCCCCTAGTCACACAGCCAACCTTCCCACAGGGACAACAGACTTGTAACTCCTGCAGTGAGATCCGTGGCACACATATCACTTCTTCCAGTGTTTTATTTGTTAAATTTAAGTGCCTCTGCAAACTACAGAAAATTACAAGCAATCACAGTTTCATTTTCTATAAAGAACTTCACAGAGCTGTGTAAGGAAAAACACACTGCCAGTGTGGGTTCAGACAGCAGGTTATCAAAGCTTTAACAGTCCTATGTCCTCTAATCATCAATTTTACCATTTTCAAAGGTTACAACATGCTGCTATCTATTCAGACCCTCAAAAAACTTCCTATTTGTGTCACAGCAGAAATCAATTTATATTTGGTGCAATAGTTGTTCTGCTGGTCTATTTTTAAACTGCTTTGTGAAGGGTGCTATCATGACAGTTCCTGGAATCTGAAACAGCCATACTGAAAAAGAAACCAAGAATTCAGGCATCACCTAATCCATTCAACACAGAAATACTTCCACTTTAGTTTAAAATCACAGTAACTTTCCTGTGTCTTGTGAGGACAAAGTGAGGACACATTGGGCAAGGCTGAATCAGTATTTCACTGAAAAAATGAAAGATTTTTAGATGGTTAACCAGTTTGTTTCCATAACCAGAAGACCAGTATTTAAAAGGTAGCATGCAAAACAATATTTTTCATTTCCTTTTCCCCAGTAGTCACTTGTCCCCTAAGATGATGATGCAATCTCAGTCTTGAGGGAGTTCTGAGGTTTCATTCCCTAAAAGGATTGTCAGCACTGAACAGGAACTCAGAGAAGGTGGATTCTCCATCTTTGCAGACATTTGAATCTTGACTGGACATAGCTCTAAGCAATCTAATCCAAAGCTGAAGTTATCCTTCCTTTGAAATACAAACTAAACCATGAAACTCCCTCATGTCTCCTTCAACCCTAATTTTTCTACTACTTCCTTTAGCAGTTAATGGACAAATGAATAACTGAACTGAATCACACACTGAAGGTCTTGCTCAACGTCCAACACTCTTCTACTTAAACTTGTATATCTGAAAGCCATCAAATGACTTTTTCCTACTCTCTAGTGATCTTACCTTCCCAAAGACTCTTCTGATAAGGGCAATGTCTACCCAAGCTGCTTACAAAGTCACTACATTACTATTAAAATCTGACTAAAAACAGGATCACTTTTCTTTTATGAAACTGTCCAAAAGCTGAAGCAATTCAAGAATTGATTCATAGGCAGATAATAAACTCCTGTATCAAGAATAGCAATGTGTGCATAGGACAAGTGGAGTACACACAGCATAGGTGCAGGCACTGCATTAGCTGTGTCAATTAATTCAGTATCTCACAGCTTCCAGGTACAGTTCACCCACAAGGTCCTGGTTTGAAAACTAAGCACCGAACTGAGTGTCAAAATTATTAACACAGTATCTTAAATAAGGGTTTTGCCTGTACTGGTGAGACAAGAAGGGAATTTATTCCAGGATTCCCCCAATGGAGTTTGAAGAAGACGTGTGAAAAATGCCACTGGATGAACTACTGACAACTAAATCATGCCAATGACTTCTGCTCACCCAGCACACAAGACCACCTGTGTGTTTCAGGCTGACCTCTCTTTTCTATCCAGACCAGCAAATCCTTCCTGCCAGTCTATTATCTCCCAGTGGCACCAAGAAGTGGAAGCCATTGTAGTTACCACATTAAATATTTTTCAATATTGTGGGGGGGAAAAAATGACTAGAAAGGAATTGGGCTCCACGCTGGCTTAGCTAGAAAAAGAAATGTGGTGGAGAAGATTAAGTTGTGTTTCTATAGCTATGGCTGAGCAGGTGGCAAAGTCCCATCACAGGTGCTTGTTCCATAGAGGATTGCACTCCCTGGTAAAATAGCTACTCCTCAAAGAAACCAGGGCTTGAAGATATCCAGGACTCTTCCTGTCAGATGAGCCTTGTGTGAGTTTATGAAGTCTTGGGATCACCATGATTAACTACGTTCCTTAAGCCATTCCCCACCAGGCTTTAGTGCTTTTAAACCACTGACCCCTTGAATTAAAGAGGGAGATTTCTCTTTTCACAGCTGTGACTCAACACAGGAAGGAATTCAGAGACATCTGAAAACAAAGCCAGGCAGAATTTAAAACAAAATCCTTCAATGACAGATTTAGCAAGTGATGGGCACAGCTGGAGCTTACAAATATAACTAAGCAAATGAGCATGCATTATACAACAACCTTACATAGACAGATCCTATGAAGGGCAATTTCCTCACAAGGAATTGCAAAAACCAAACTGCTATGAATTAGTCATCAGAAAAACTAGATATTGGCTGTTCAAAAGGAATGTGAGTCTTTGGGTCCTTTAGCAAACTAAATGGGAACCACCTCTAAAATGAGATATATGACAACTAATTAAGCAACTAAAGGCTTGATTTTTAGTTGTTGTCTATTTAAATCACTACAAAATCAAAATTCCTGTGCCTAGAAAAGAATAAAAAACTACTAAGGTAGTTTTCAAAATTTATATAATACCTTTCATACATTCAACTTAAAATATACAGTAACGAGTATATACATCATTGAGTCATTGCAAAGGAAATGTGTCCCTACTATTTCTGCTGGGGAAGCTGATGCTAAATGAACTCACTGGATATTCTGGGAAGAACTGAAGTGAAAAAAGAAGTGGAATTAGATACTAACAGCTAATTATCACTGTCACTATCTTAAACATGACATGCTTCTTTCTACCCAGTCAAATGGGCTACATGATACAGCATACCACTTTTAAGAAGCAAGCACAGTTTGCAGATGAACTTTATAAAATGCAACAAATATCTTGAAGATAATCAAGCATGAGGAATTGACCACCTCCCCACAGTACTGCAAAGCCAAACAACAATGACTACTGAAAATTCTATTTCCCTTGTCTGTCTAGCTAGGGTATGTGACTTGCATTAATGGCACGGGGAATAATGTACTTGCACTCAGACCCTGGACTGACTGATGTCAAATGAAGTTCAACCATTCATATTAATGGGGATCAGCATTTGTCTGAGGGAATGGAAGCCTCTCAGACCTCAGGGTCATGAATTGACAAGCTATCGAACATTTTCTCTGTAGTGCTGACCATCCTCCATTCCCACTGAGCTCAGCTGTCTGGACCCTTAGTCCCACTCCAGGTGCTTTGTGCTCCTCATGAGGCACAGAAAGAGCTCATTACAGATTCTTTATGTGTAATATGCAATGCAGGCTGAGGGCTCACAACTCCCTAACTAGGAAACGCAGAACAGTCACATTTCTCTGGACCCCAAGAAAACCACAGAGACATACATGCAAACTGCGAGTTGTGTTATTCTGGAGATCTGTAATTGACTAAGCCAGATGGTGACAGAAGTGCCATTAAAGCCAAAAAAAAAAAAAACCAAAAAAAAAAAAACCAAACAAAACAAAAGAAAAAAAAAACCCCAAAAAAACACAACACTGAAAATATCTCCTCAAAAGAACAAAGATGACTAATAACTTATACCAAGAAAATTATTGTTAAATTCTATTGTCTCATGCCCCTAATACACTGGGAGGATGCAAAAAGCAGTTTTTCTTCCTAATGGACTTTCTGGAAAAATGCCTTCTCACAGAACTTATTCTTGAATGCTTTCAGAGTATCTATAAGCTCATGGGTTGTAATCATGCTAATGATCAGCAAGCAGTAACTTCAGACAGCTGATAAAAGTGTGTAGCTGATATCTATCAAAACATTAAAATATGCAAAAGAAACCACTGCAGCAGAGTTTTGGTCTTCTTAATGTCAAGTAGAGCAACTTTGGGAGTAAGGACAATTATAATTTTCACCATCATCATTAATCCTAATAATACTAAAACCAGCAATACTAACAATGATAACTGAAACTTCTTCCCTAAACTTTTTTGGCAACAAAAAGTCTGCCAGATGCAAATTTAAATTTTATGGATGATAGGAAAGTCAGCTGTTTCTAATGAGTTTTACAAGTTATAACCCAGCTCTGGTAGTCAGGACATGCAGAGTGAATGAATTAAAAAAGTCCACTCAAGCTCTGGCATCTCTGTTTCTTTAGAGGCACTTCAGTCACACTCTTGTTTTTCAGAAGTGCTTGTGTAAACATTAAAAACCACAAAACAATAAAAAGATAAGAATTCAGCATGCAAGGCCAACCCCAATGAAGGATGAGACAAATGAAAAAACAAGATTAAAATAAATGCCTTTCATGCATAATAAATTTCAATATCATGAGTCACTAAACTGACCCATGAACTATAACTTGACCATGCCTCTTTTAATTGCTCCACATAAGGATCCACTTTCTGAAAAAGGAGAATATCTTCAGCAGACACAGTGCTGCAGCTGTTGTTTCCTTTATCAATAGTATATGTGTACGGTAGTGCAAGTTATGGAACTTAAGTTCTGCTGCAGAAAGAAGCATGCAGGATGTAGGAGATATGCAGCTAGACCAGAAAATGCCTTCTATGTGTACTTGGAGAACTACCAGTAGAAATCAGTACAAAACAATGAAGATCTATTCCTCAAGGTCATGACAGGTGAAATAGAAAAGCTAAAAAGGCAAGACTGCAAACCTATGAAGTCAGTAACTGAGAAAGTAATCACATTTGATCTTCTTTCAGCATTAAAGTTGTCTCTCATTTTTCTTTCCTTGGCAATATGGATCATGAAACATATTACTGATTTTCTACATTTAAGCAGTTCTGGGTTTTCTCCACCTTCAACATTCATTTCCTGTTCCAGAAAAATCCTCTCACACATCAACTCATTACTTAAATAAGAACATAAAAATGTTTGTAATGGCAAGACTGAAGGCTCATCTAGTCTAGTAGTCTCTTTTCAACAGCAAGAAGAATAATTATAGAACATTTATACACGATATTTCCCCACCCTTAGTGCACCCCCTCCTCGCCATCTATTTTCAGCTCAGGAGATTTCCTGAGCCTATTGTGGCCTGTCTATTTTGCAAGCCCCAAGTAGATATCACTTTCAAGTACTTGCCCAGTATCCCTCTAAGCCCTTGTAAAATTCTTGCATCTGCAACACCATCTGGCAAACAAGTTTGTATGTCTGCTACCCAATGTGTGAAGAACCACTTCCAATACCAACAGTGCAATGTGATAATGTATTAATTTCCCCTCACGCACCACCACCTTCATATTAGTGAGAAAGTAGATCCCACTGGGCAATAAAAAAAAAGAAAATTCTGATTTAGTTGTGATGATCATCCAGCAGTTTCAACATTAGCTACATTACACATGCTACCTCTTTGTTTTATTTTGTATAATTGTCTCACGAATTGAGTGGGAAATTAAGTGAAAATTAGTCAAGAGAAAATTAAGAAGGTGATAGCAGTCATCAGCTCTAACAAGTGTTTGCTGCCAAAGAAAAGTATCTTGCTATGGTCACTGCACAAGATGAGATATAATATTTCACAACTAAATCCTCGGTGAGAATCCAGGATCAGCTTCGAATAAAGTTCAACTCAACAGAGTAGGTATTTGCCAAGGCAGGCAAATACATGGGTGGGGCAAAACCAGAGCTGAGATCAGTGAAAGACAAACCCTTCAGTTTCACAGCCATCAGTGGCTCAGCACTGGCAGCAGAAGGGTTCCCACACAAGAACTGGTGAATACCTACAGGCAAGTAGGATGGAAGAGGCACCCCAGCGCCCAGCAGCTGGGGAAATCTGTCATGTCCCTCCTTGACTTCGCCTCTGAAAGCACTTTGCCTCTCTCACACTGCAGTAAAATTCACTTTTAGTTACATGAAACAGCCAAGTTTTCTCATATTCACAACTTTTACTCTAATAAAGGTGGCATGGGGGTGAAGGGTTTTACTTCTGCACCAGTTGATAATGTATCTTTAAAATCTTCTGCTTTCAAAATTAATGAATAATTTAAGAAATGTGCTTTAAGATTTATGCTATAAACGGACTACAAGGAAATAGAGTTATAAGCTATGTTAATCTTCATGTTTTAAGGTGTGAGCGATGTTAAGAAACACCATCTTGCAATACAGAATGGTAAAATTGCGAAGATTTATGCCTTCCGCTGAAACATCTGGTCTTACCCACCCTTGGTGCCAGAATGGCAGACTGGATGAGCTGCTTGTTTATTCCAGCCAGGCATTTCCCTGACTCCTGGACTTTATGTTAAGACATGATGAACATCTTACTCCCACTGGACAATTTTTACTCTCATGAAGTCAATAGGTCAGAACTTCTGAAATTTACAGCTCATGAAAGGGATTATTGCTTTGAGTTTGTTAGATTCTAGTGCATCAGTAGACAAATATAAATACTTTAAAAAATTGTACTTTATGTACTCCATACTTGTGCTTCATACAGGCATAGGCATTAATTTAAAGGCCTGTCAGAACACAACTTCATTAGCAACAGAGTGAATCATGAGGGGTAGGAAATATCCAAAAGGTTACATCTCACAGAACTATAACAGTTAAGCCCTATTAAAAAAGTTCCTTTTATTTTACAACTACAACAAACTTTCAATTCAGTATTATAAACTGAAATTATTCTGGAGGATCAAATCAGTTATATTTACTTACTTAGAATTCTGAATAATTTCATTCTTTTTACTGCATTGATCAAAAGTTAAATTTTGAGTTAAGTTAGTGTATGCAGCGGATCACAGTAATGTAAAGGCATTTCTGTTACTGCCTAATGAGTTTCAGAATTGTTTCTAAAAATACACACATTCAAAAGTTTCATGACTTTATCAAAAACTAATGTTGACGCAATGATGAAAAGCATTATACTTTCTGAAAAAAAGTCTTCACTAGGTTTTAAAACAGAAAAGTTATGCCGCCTTTTTCAATTACAGCTACTTTTAAGATTTTCCATAGGTAGCTACAGCTTGGCTTTGACCCTACTATTGCAAAGTGCCAGAAATACCAAGTTGTAGCAGGGAAAATGTTGTGTGTGCACACATGTATGTGTTTGTCTACAGTCTGCATGAGCAATTGAAAAACATCCAACATACACACATGGCAAATCACATAATTAAGACTTTTATGCATAAGAAATTTGTCATTTAAGTAGAAAATAATGGAAGGACTGCAGAGATTTCTCAGTGCTAAACCATAATGCTTCATTTAATGAGTAATCCCTGGAGCATATGGATGTTTACCTCACTCTGGGCAAGCTCAAGTGCATAGACAGACAATTACAGTGCTTCAGCTGATGCAGGATCACTGTTAGGCTGCTGTAATGCAGTCACATTCTTTCATGGCCTTATATAGTGCATTTCTGTATTTTCTTCCATGCCAATACAACCTTTGTCTTTGCAAGATTAAATGGCTGGAAGATATCTGCATATTCAAACTGGAATGCCTGAATCTGAATACACAAAGCCCTGGAAACTTAAAAACTGGAACCTCTGTCTGCAGCCTCTCTGACTTTGGCAGGTACATTGTCTGCATCCAGTCTGCCTTCAGAAAAACAAAATATTAGTAAATTTAAAAAAAAAAAGGAAGAGATTTTGCAATAGGAAAACCACAATGCAATTTGGATGCACTGTGTCTTACATGAATAATGGCTGGACAGCAAACTTATTTACACGACCCACTGAATACAATTCAAAAAGAATTTTAATATGTATATATAGGCTGGAGATTAATAGTAAATGCTGGCAAAAGGCTTCAGAGAGACTCCAAGTTTTGTCTTGGGAGAACAGCAAAAGGAGAAAATATACTGCTAAAGCCTCTCTTCCCACCACTTTTATACTGCTGCCTCTTGTCAGAGTGTAGGGTGCAAAAAGCATGGCTTTTTGGCAAAAGCACAGCTTAAATTATTAAAAAAAAAAAAACCAGAGGAAGAAGAAAATCTAATGGAACTGCATTGGTCAATCACACACTGCTACTGAACACCTCCTTTAATGTCCTTAGTCTTCACTTATCCATGCAATTTGTGAAAGCTGAAGGCAGTACTTCAAACTATTAATTTTCTACACTTTTAGACACTATATAAAAATCTTATTTTTCTAGTCCATATTACTGGACAAAGAAAGTTAAAATACAGAGATTATAAACTCTACTGCTTGGTAATATGGAGAACTCTAGAATCTCAGAAGTGTCCACACTTCTATAGTTGTTTCTATATATTTGATCCTCTAGCTGTCAGTATAAAGGAATTTGAAAGTGGTTTTAATGTTCTTCTATTCATAACAATCTAAAGATATAAAAGATGCATGAGTCATAGAAAAGTAACCCTTGCACACTCAGTATACATAGCTGTGCTTTGTTCCACAAGAAACTCCTGTGATTCACAGCACCTGAATATGAGTTTCCAGGTGGCTATGAACTTATGTCCTAAATATTAAAAACATAATGCATTTAAGAAGTTTTTTTTTCCTTTTCTTTTCTTTTTTTTTTAATGAAGCCAAAAGTAGCAATCAATGGTCATCTATGTTCTGGTTGCTGTATTTCACACAAGAGACCCTTGATAATAAACCATGGCTGAAATATCAAAATTCCTTCAAATACTTACCTCTGTTAATGATAACTACAGCTGCACTCAAAATCTGCTGCCCTTGATATCACGTCCATTCCCACAGGAACATAAATCTCCAGGTTTCAAAAAAGGTATTCCTCTCAGGGCTCTGGAGAAACACACAGCTTTTTTGTTTGATGCTGCCTGATAGTATTATTGGGTTAACATGATGAAATAAACTTTTTTTTTTTCCATGAAGCTTATCTAGTCTCACATTATTAATCTGAAAACAGGCCAAAAGAAAAAACAGGAAGAGAGATACAACAAATTAAGAGCTCAAATATGGTCATCTGGGCCATTGCAAATCTTCAATTGAAGCATTTTAGTCCAAGACATGGGAATATTGAAAAAGAAACATTATGAAGAGAGACTACTGAAGGCTGTTTCCTATCTATTAGAGATCAAAGAGGATCAGAGCAAATATGAAATTGTCTTGTAGCTGAGGTAATAATGTACCTAATGATCTTAAAATGAAATGTTTAAAAAGCTGTATTTCTACCTTTCATTTTAAAAGGTGTGCACTTTAATGTCATGAGTAATCTAACAATGATAATCAAAAAACTGTAACATATAATTATATTTAAAAACAAGATCTATTCCATCTTTGAATTGAAAGTATTCCTTTCATCACAGTAAAGCCCAGTTGTTTTTAAAACCTAGTATCTATATTAATTTAATTTAATTCCTAAGCCCCTGGTTATCACAGTAATTTTACTCATACACAGGTAATCTAATGTGCACTGCTATAGCTGTTTGAAGTGTATTTCCAAAACCAGAACAGAACTAAGACCCAGAGACACATCACTGCCTCTTGCAGAAATGTCACTCATGATATGAATAAAGCATAAGCTTAGAAAAACATCATCACCCAGCAAACAAATAGCATTTGCTGAACCCAACACATGTCTGGAGCTGTGCTCCCGAGCTAATTGGAGGCAGATTCTTGTGCCGTGCCACGGGATGCCGCAGCTGAGAAACCCCTCGAGCTGGTCATGCAGAGTTCAGCACGCTGTGCAAGGGCAACTCTCACACTCTGTGGCAGGAGGCAGAGCCAGAAATCCCAGAAAGCAGGCTAGGAAACAATGCTGTCATCAGTCACGAGCACCCCCGACAGCCAGAGGCAGGCAGCAAGGACAGGGGCTGCTCTGGAAGCTGCAGGGAGCCACTGCAAGGCTGAGCCTGGCTCTGGGGGATGGCTGGGGCTGAGAACAGGGACATGAAGGGTAGGTGACACCAAGGAAGGATGATGCTCCTGAGCAAATGAGGCCAGCACCTGTGCCTGCAAGAGCTGCCCCAAACCATCACTGTGTCTGAGTTCAGCTGTGTCCAGCTGGGCTGGTACAAGACTAAGATGGGGATACCACGGAGATTGGGATGGGTCTCCCTCAAAACTGGTGGAACACTTAGATTACACTGAAATTATTAATTACCTGAACTGCCAGAGTTGAATGGGAATAGGCATACCTGCAGCTGGCAGACTGCCTTATCCAAGACACTATCAAACTCAGTCACAGGAGAGCCAAAACCTCTGTGCTCATGTTAAGCACCTAATTAAAGTGCTGTTGAATATAGAAAGTGAGGTAGCTAGTTATGACTCCCTGGTGTACCCAAAGACAGAGGAAATAAAAACCCAAAAAGCAAAGAACAACCAGAAACTGAACTCTTGAAGAGCCTATGCTAGGAGCAATAATGAACTGCTGGGTACATTGACTGAGAGCTGGCCCAGCCTTATTTCCAAGCTGGAGGACAGAAAATTTCGAAACTCTACAACAACCCTTCTCTTCTTTCCTGTGTGTCAGACTAACCCCGACCCAGAGTGTATATTCCAGCTCAGCCTTGTCCAACATGTGGTTCCAGGCAGGATGTTGCCTATAAAATGCTTTTGCACTAATTCCACAAATTAGAGTATTCAAAATAAAAGCAGAGCTTTCTGAGGGGGACCAAAAGGCAGTGCTGCCTTTCTGACAGACGTTCCATCAGCCACAGCCAAGGCTGGGAGCTCATGCGTGACTGAGGTACTGAGTTAATGTGTCTCCAAAAACAAGAAGTGACCCCATCAGCCAAGCTGAGGATCTTGATTTACCCACCTGACAGCCCTGTTCTGCCCTGCTGGGCTGGACTTTGCAGAGCATCCCTGCAAGAAGCACCTGCAAAAGGAGGGGAAGGAAGGAACACTTTGGGCTTGGTAAAATAGGTTATTAGAGTTGGAAATAGCTGAGGTGATTACCCTGTGTGAACTGACTAAGGAACAATACCCAAACAAAAGACAGTCTGACACAACTGTCAAAACAAAGTCAGTTCTGAAAGACATCTGACAAGGCAACATCTATTTTAAAAATCCTCAGGATATTAACTGCGTATTTATGTTTTGTATTAAGAAGACTAAACATCATGAAAACAGCTGAATTTAGCACAAACAATAGGCCAATAAATACAACACTAGTGCTTTAAAATAATTAAAGAACCATTTGTTCTTGCATTTATGTTGCTTTCAAATACTGGCAGAATTCCTTCAAATAAACAAGCTGCCAGGTTTTTTGTTTTGTTTTGAGTTTTTTTAATTTTTAAAGACTACATGTGCGCAGTAATTTAGGCAAATCTGGACATTCATTTGTTCCATTCATCTGAAGTGAAAAAAAGTGACACATCTATCACGTTGCATTTTCACTCTTCAGAAGCCAAAACTAGGGCCCTCCAGGGAACGAGAAGTTTAATTATAAACTATCACTGTACAACAACACAGATTCTTGGACATATCTCTGGGAACACATTCAATACAATAAGCCAACAGAATCTGCTATGTATTTTTTTTCTTTTTTTTTTTTTTCTTTTTAATGCAAGACCATGGCTCTCTTTTTTTTGGTATAAAAGGAAAAGGTCAGCAAAAAAGTGATCAATTAGAGACCTGCAAAGTTTGTTGCAAAATAATGTCCATAAGAGTTAGTGATTCTTCAGAATTACAAGAATAGAAAAACAAAAGCAATGTCACTAACTAGCAATCTATTTGTTGCTTAAATGATGCCTAAATTTGTGCTGCGTAATACTGAGAAAATATAAAGAGTCACAATGCAAAACCACAGTGTAGTTTCCAGTTTCTATAGAGCTTTTTATAATTTTTGTATCAATTGTGAAAGCAGAAGTGTCTGAATGAAAAACAGAATTTTCCCCATTACTTTTTCCCTTTTCACACTCCTCATCAAGCAAAAGCAGGAAATTTATTCCATAATCTCCTGTTAGAAATATTTCTTAATTGCACATGATGGTAGTCGTTTCATTTCTTTGCACAGAAAATTACCATAATAGGAATTTTGTTAATAAATGACATTTAAATTTTAAAAAAACTTGAAAGTAGTAGTAACAGCTGTACAACTCAACAATGACTATTTAGCCTCATTAAAGACTATTTAGTAAGGCTGCATTTTATATTTCCGTTGTGCAACAGAGAAGAAGATGAGTTATGTCAATAACACTGTCACCAAGGTCAAGCCCCATAGGAATCCCTATGAATTCCTTCTAAAATCCTGTGTAGATCTGTAAACTATGATCTTACCCACCACACTGGTGAAGTGTGGAGCTTATTTTAAACAACTGCACGCTGACAGCCTCACTCTGTTTTCACAAAGATGAACTGGATCTCTACAGAGGCCCAGAGCTGTGGCATCACACCAGAGGTGTCCATCAGGTAAACTGATTCTCATCAGCAAATGAGTTGCAGAAGTAAACAGGAAAGCTTTGTACTGAATCTAATTTAGATAAATAAATTCTGAAGACCCACACATGACATTAAAAATGAAGACTAATTTATCTTCTCCAAGACAGATGTCTACTTAGATCATATATATAAACTGGTATGAATACCACTACCCATGGTAATAATATTGCCCATGTTCAGTATCTTTGAAGGTTTTCAAGCCTCTTAAGATCATGCAATTTCTAAACATGATAAAATGAAAATACAATTATTTTGCCTCAGTAACAATGTTCAATATTTTAGAAAAGCTTACAGTTATGAACTGCAATTATCTAATTACTCATTCTCATTTTCCTTCTTCTTTTCCCAGGAATTAACTTTGTGAATATCATCACATTTTTAATGAAAGCAGAAGTGATTTACAATAAATATTCATAACGAAGTCTCCACTATGGAGCAGAGAGGAATCAATAATGTTCCTGTTGGTATGTGTCCACAGATTTCACTGAAGTTGCACTAAATTAGGTAGAAAAGGATCATGACCATCATGACCCTTTAATACTGGTGACATTTGTGGTCACTAGTACACAAATACTCCATTTCTTGTCTTAGTTCCAGTTGTAAATTCTTTTGACAGAACAATTAGAGAGTACATTCATTCAGAAAATTTGAATCAATGAAGAGTTTGTCTTTAATTACTTTAGTGTAAAATATTTGATAATATCACAAAGGCTCAGACTCACCTCCATTCAATTCAGGTACCTGAAAAATAGAAGGTGGCAGCCTGGTGACTTGAAGCTACACACATAGCCAACAGAGAGGAACAGTAACCACTGGAAAGTTAAACTATCAACCTGAGCTGCACAGTGCCTTCTCATTAATCTATTTAAGGTTCAGATTCCATACAGCAGGAAAAATGTAGATCCATGCTGACCTACATTTATATAGGTTGCTTATATATCTTAATAGCCAGACCAAATAAGTGCTTCCAAAGTCAACAAAAACATTACTAGAATCATTTCTTTTGTTTCTCCAGTTCCAAATCTACATGTAGTTACTCTGTTACTACATAACGTCCTTTGCTGAACAATCACAAACATCCCTGACATATCTGAGCATGGTTCTCTGCTGTAGGAGGTAAAGAATCCCTCCAATAATTGTGGAACAGGTTCTTATCCTCCTGCTACTTTGTCAGAAAAGTATGTCAGTGACGTTAGGTGTTCATGTCCTTCCTGTAGTGGTATTCTCACTTGAGAGGAAATGAACAAAAATGTCAGCTTTCTCAAGAGGGATTTCATCACAAATGGATTGAGACGATTACATGGCCAAGAACTGAAAAGCTGCAAAAATTACAGCTGGAATGAATGTGATGGAAAACAAAGTGATCCTGACTCTTACAGTAAAACTGTGAAGCAGAGAAAAAATAAAGGGAACGTTTAGTTCAGCTCATCTAAAAATAACAAGACAATATTTCTTCTTCCTTGGTGTCTTTCTCCATCAGTGTCCACCCTCTGCAGGAATAACTAAGGAGTCCTGAGAAACACAAGCTTTCTGATTTGCATGACTGCATGATCCAAAAGTGCAGCCTAGTGCATACACATTAGAGAGTGTGAAGGGATGGAAGTGCAGACAGTGATCTTCTGGGATGCTGATAATAAAAGCACTTGTAAATTATATCTCATTGTTTCCAGTGGAGGGGAGAATGGCTGCACATCACAGATCATGACAGATCTACATGTCTAGTGATTTATAATTATTACTGTTGAAAATATTAACAGCTTTATTAAATTATCTATATAGATATACCCTCTGTGCTAAAGTCGTTAAAAGAGGCTTGATCAGTCCCGTATACTATTGAGGGTTCCACTCCTGCCTGCTCCTGTCTTCCAAAGCATCCAAGTGTTCCAAGTGGTTGTCAAAGAATCAGACTAGACAACAGAGCTGCCATGTTAGCTATCAGAAGTCTTCTGAAAAAGTGGCAGAATATTGCTGTCCTGGATATTCAGGATATGGGATGGGGAACATGCCCCACTCTTACACTGAAAACTGAAGGTTAAAAAAAAAGAAAAATCTCACTTTTTCTTTCTCCCAACCTTTTTCATTTACAAAATTTGCAATTCTGTTCTTTTTATATACATACATTTGCAAATGTAGCTGAAACAAACTGATTCAAGGAACTGAAAGCATATCACTGCTGTTTTTTTAAAAGCTCATATTAGTCAAACCATCCGACTAGCTTGTGATACTACTTCTGTCACTGAGGTTTGCGTAAAGAGCAGAGCAGCTTTCTCCTGGAAAGTCCCAGGACATTTCACTTAATCTTCTGCCTCCCACCCTGGGTCTCACTCACATATTTCAGTTTGTCTCCCTGTGTGGCCATACTGGGAGCATTCTCAAGCTAAACCCACAGGAAAGAAACAGAGAAGAACAGGAACCATGCAAGAGCCTGCCTGGACAGATTGAATAATGCTCCCAATTTGTTAAGATGACTGAACTTCCCCAGTGTTATTGTTTTATCAGTCCTTTGAAATCATAACTTAATACTTTTATTCTCTGTGAACTAGTACACTAAACACAGTTACTTAATGGTGAAGTATTAGAAAAACATTACTGTAAACATATAATAATAATGTAAATGTACTGACATATGCTTATGATTATTGTTATAAATACCTTTTGGGAAAGCCATATCGAATTTATAACACTAGGCTTTAACCATGGCCCAAAATTCAGGGTTCTGTTAAACACATTCAGCCTGAATCTTTCTGAGTCTCCATGTGAAGAAAGGATAGGCTTTCAAAACAGACTGAGCCTGGCCATAACACAACAGGATCAGAGACATACTTCTCCTGCAAGGAAAAGCACTTCAAACACCAGGGTGCCAGTCTGTCAGCACTTATCACTCAGTGGGTTATTCTATCTTTCCAGCAGATTCCCCTTCCAAACTTATACTTCATCACACTCCTGACCTTGCTGCAAGTGGCCCCTTCAGCAGAGTTCAAGTCTGCCCCGTGTAAGACAGGGAAAGTTTATTTACCACTTCTCATTATCATCTCAGAGACTTGTTCATTGTAAGCCAAAATTACTTACTCTTCTGCTTTGGGGGCATTCATGGAGAAGGAAGAGATGAAGAACAGTCTAACCAACAAAATAACAAAATGTTATGCTGCAAAGAAAATGAGCAAAAAACCTTCCCTTTCAGAAGTAAATGATTGCTTCTGCCCTTGTTTGGTTAACAACTTTCCATCCAAAAATGGGATGGAAACTGAGGTAGCCAGAGCATTTTGTGCTCCAGCTAATACAGTGCTTCAGATCAAGAAAAACAGGCAAGGCTGCATCACTCTGGCCTGCCTCCTATAGACTCTTTTTTTTTTTTTTTCCTTTGAAACATTCCATTTGCTGTTCAAGCCAAGACAAGAAAAGAAACATTTTTAACCTTAAAAGCCTGACATAAGCCTACAAAATTAAATAGCCAGGACTAAAGTGAAGCAGGTTTTACAGTTCTTAAGAGGCTATCCTTTGTTCCTTCCTTAACAGTACATTATGGCCAGGGAAAACTTTCCAAGCTGAAAGCAAACAGGCAAAAGCAGATTCAACTGCCTTTATTTGAACTGAAATCTGTGCAGGCCACGACCACATGGTACAATATACTCTACAAATAAAGAGCAAGTACCAATACCTTCCCTGATGAGCTTACATCTAGGAAGATAAAACAAACAAAAGATGGGTGGAGGAAAAGTCTGTCTAATTACAGGAATGTGGTACAGTCACCCCTAGAGCTGCTCAGACTTGAGCTTCCAGACCCCAAGTCTAAGTTTGAAGCAACAAATAAAATGGGCCAAACACTATTTGCAGACTCTGAGACAAAGCAGACTGGCACAGCTTCTGTCTATACAGCTAAGCACTCAAAACCAAGTGGTCTCATCCATATTTTCTCCTGGGAGCCCTGCATCCCCCCCTGCTTACAGTCAGGCAGTTTGGAAATGTGCTAGCTGACAAGAGCAAAAACCAGTCCAGTGAACACACTAACAAACACCACACGCCAGTGCAAGCCAGCACAGTCTCCTGATCTTGTTTAACTTGCAAATGCAGATGTAACTCATCTGTATCCCCTGTGATTGCCTTCAGAGTCCCTACACCCACAAGGGAAACGTGCCACTAAAGCCATCAGCCAGTGACACAGCCAGAAAAACATCCCATTAAGTTTTGGCACCTAAAAAATACTGCCTTTCGTTGTGTAATTCCTGTGGAAAATACAAGACGTGGCAAAACCTTGCAAAATAATCCAACAGTGTGAATACACATCAGAATGAGGCTAACACAGCCATCAGGTAGAAATAAAAAAAGGAAGAGGGTTCTAGGTTTTATTAGTGTGTGGACAGATAAATTACAGGTGAACTCTTTGGAAATTTAACTGGTGTTTGTTTGTTTGTTTGTTTTATTTTAAAGACAGTGATTCGTTAAAATATCAGCTGTTTTTTTATGATCACTGAAGCCATTTTCAGAAAAGCTTTGACAAAACTGGGAAGAACCAGCAGAGAGCTGATATCCACTACAGTGCACACAAGTGTTGTCCTACAAGGTGCTGCTGGTTTTAGAGCAGAAGTTCACTGACTTCCTCACAGCTGTGCTTAGTTCACCTCCCATGAGATACCAACCTCAAAAGAGAGGGGATAAAAGCCATGCAGACAGGACTGTGACAGGGGGACACTACTGATCTCCAGTGCTTGTCACAGCCCTCATGCCACATGTCACCACCTCTTCCCTTTGCCAGAGGACCCATTCATGGGCAGTGTCTCAGCTGCAGACAGCACTGGCTTATTTATTATAAACACCTGGCACTCAGTGCTGCTGTGCCTGCTGGATTGAGGACAGAAGGCTTATGATGAAATGGGAGTGGAAATGGGAAATAACCTTTTAAGACAGCAGGGTTACAGACCAAGAAAGGTGTGTCATGAGTCTCTTGTTCTCTTCCACCACATGCTCAGAAGAAGGGATTAATAATTGATCAGTTGAGAAACTAGCAATACTATTGCCAGAATCTCTTGTCATATTCAGATGAGATGCCTAATTATTTTTTTAATTAATTCATGTGAAAGAAAAACTAAAACAAAAAAAGAATCAGTATGGATCTTGGAAGAAAGACTTTCAGGAAGTATTTTATGTCAAAGAACAGCCCTTCTGCCAACCAGCTGTTGGGGTTTTTTTAGCAATTTCTTAGAGGGAAGCTTCTGCAGCTTTTTTCTTTTCTACTCCAGAAACTTTGGGGATGTTTCTCTTCTAATTTTGAGCCCACTCATGAGCTGGGAATTCTTTTCCCAATTTCTGAGTGTGAATTATATGAATGGAAACTACACAATTTCTTACCTCTCCTCTTGCTGCTTGCCTAACTCTTCCTAAAAGCAATGGCAGAAACTTTTTCATGGGTTTATTTGGATCTGTGGAAACCAAAGACTCCCTACACGTATTTATAAAGATTTCTGCAGAACAGGACTTTATTTAGTATGCAGAAACTGAAATCAGGAGCCACCAGTTTGTCTGATACAGAAAGAGTTAGGAGTCTCACTTGCACAGTTCTTGGCACTTGCACCTCCAGGGATGCTTTAAATAGAAAAGGACTTACACAAAACGATCTTTCAAATTTAAGTGGATCAATGGTTTGAAAATGCTTTCAATTTCTCGTGAAAAGCATCTGAGAATTGGTGCTACAGGTCCAGTGCTTTGCTCTCACAAGAAAGGTATCCTCGGTGGCCATGGACTTGTCCATTTCCTCCTTCCAAACCCCGCTCTGCAATCCCATCAAACTGACTGCAAGGAACTGTTAACTGCCTCTAACTGTGCAAGAGCAAATCACTGCACCTTCATGACTCCAAGCTGAATAAAAACAGTCCTCCCTCATTTCTGAGGTATACCTTTGGTCTCTAAAACAGTTGTTAATTTCGTTCATCAGTTTCAACTCATGCTCTTTATACACAGCAAATAGTCTAGCTCTGAGTGCAGATTAACTTTAGCATGTGATAATACCTATTTTTGTTGTGTACTGCATTTGATCACCTGAAAAGCTGCCTGCATTACTTGTTTTCCTTAATGTAATCTCACCTGGTGCAACTTGAGCAGTTGCTGTGTCGCAAGAGAAGAAATTTCTACAAAGGCTCAGGCTATTGCAGTTACTGCTGCAGCTGAAATCGGGTCTGATTGCTTCAACCAAATTTTTGGTTGCTCTTTTGCTATTAAATCTTAGAAAGCCTCCAAAATAAAAATGATAAAATACTGAACATCACAAAAGATGTGTTCTTCCACATACTTGTAGATCATCTTTGGCCCACTTCCTGATTTTAGCAATTACAGGTTCCCCCAGCTCCCTGCACACTGCCCACAGGTACCAGGCTTTGTATGGGCTGTCATTTAATTCAGAAAACTACAGCAAGTTAGTGCAGGAATGCTATGGCAGACAGTAGAGCAATTCAATACCAAATCACTGTTAAGTCTCTGTATGGTTTTCCTGATTGATGTTACACTGCTGATCTATTTTTATGTATTATTTACACTGGGACAGTGCCTGGAGGCCCCAGCCAGGGCAGGACCCCATAATGCTGCACATACTATCAAGTAGGATGCAAGGGCCTCTCCTCAGTGCAGCCTGGAGTCTAAATAGATACTGAATGAGACCAGATGGAGAAAACAGTCACAGGGAGGAAAGAGACAGCTGCTAGTAAGAGTGGCAGGCAGAGCACAACAGCTCCTTGGCAATATACAGGCAATGGACAGTTCCTGTCACTGTTGCTTCTTTTCCCTCTGTGCTTGGTATGATGTTTTACAACCTGCAGTGACCTGTGGACAAACACTCATATACAGACTCATCCTCTGCATGTCTGAAGCTCTGGACATTGAAAACATCTTTCACTGCCCACCAAGTTAGGGCACAAAGTGGGTGGTGTGAAATCACAGGTTTGGAGTGACCCAGAGGAGGATTATGACTTTGGGGTGTCACGGGAGCCCAGAAGGCAGCTGATCTCAGTGCAATTCACATAATCTGTGTCTTTACTCCCTTACACATTGCCTACAGCAGGAACAGCCAAGAGTCCTTATGGTGTCCAGGAGCACAAGTCTTAATTCAAGCCCAGGCTGTCTGGGGAACCAGCAATGCATGCACCTCCTACCTAACTCACCAAGCCTCACTTCGGCTGAAGATGGGCTTTTAAGCTCATAGCCTCATGACCCAAATGCATTTCTTAACTAATAGGGAGTACTTATTTCACCTCCTGAGCAGAGTCACGACTGCTTTACACACAGATAAAACCCCCACTGTGTTTAGGTCCTCTGTGCAAACCCCGCACGTCCCTCTAAGCTCTTAGGACTGTTCAGCTCTGATTTCCAAAGCAACAGTGTTGAGTCCACAAGGTCAAGCAAAAACAATAAACATAAATTCCTGCAAATACTTCCGAATTGAGCATATTTAGACATTCCCAAGCATAAGTCTAGTCCAGTACCATACTGGAAATCCACAGGCTCTCTGACACCAGGTCCCTGTCCCTGAAGTGACTGATTGCTCACACATCCCTATCTCTTCATCACTAGATGAGCCAGAGGACAAGGGCTGAAGAGCAAAGGGACTCTCCCGTTCCCTGAAGAGCCAGGCAAGTAGGGAAGTGACCGGCAGTTGTGAGAGAGGTCAGAATCCAGCTCTGTGAAGGTGAGCACTGGAGAGGCTGGAGGTGGGAGATACCAAAACAAGAGGGACAAAGCCTGACAGCAGCCCTCTTCTTTCAGGAGTGCAAATCAAAAAGAGTAAACTACTCACAAAGTCACTGCAGGGTAATAATGAATGTGATTCTACAAGGGGGGAAGGACTCTGACATCGAGTCACACCAACAACAGCATAAACTCATTAAGCTGCTCTTTCTTTCAAGTGAGAAGTTGTGCCACTGCATGGGCCAGCAGAGACCTCAGATAGGTCATCCTGGTCTTCCTCACGAGTCTGCACTGCCTTTCCCTCAGATCCCCAGTATCCTACAGCTGCTTTACACATGGACCTCCAGCGACGCCCATAGGAGCTCTCAAAATTTTTGTAACTCTTCTCTGAGTAACTTTAATTTTCCCACTTTTTTTTTTTATTTAAATTCACAATGTCCATAACTGCATTTCTTCTGAGGATCAGTCCTTTTCAAGGAGACAGCAACCACATAGAGCTAACACAGTATCTCCAACCACTTAGGCTGTTTATGCAAGCAAGAGCCATCACAAGTAGGTTGCCAAAAGAGCTCAGCTCCCATTTAGTTATTAATGCCTGGATTTCCAAGTGTAGTGTTAGGTAACATGGGACATGCAGGCTGTACATAAAACAACATTTTTACTAATGCATAGCACACTAGCACTTCTTGAGATGTTGCTAGTGTGTGTAAGGACTGCTTCAAGGAAATAAGAGAAATGGGAGCTCTATCATGTAGTTAGATATTTTAAAAAGCATTTCCTGAATGCCTTACAAGGAATAAAAGGAAGAATACACAAGTTCTTTGAGGTGCTTTATATAATTGTTTTAAAAAAACATTTCAGCAACACATTCAGTAAAGACATTTTTTCCCCCCTTAAAATCAAGCTGAGTTGATTTTATTTGATCTTTATATTCTTAAGATAACACTCATCTTGCCTAATTCCAACCATCTAAAATTCAGGCATTGTCTTGGCTCCCTCCAGGGAGGGTAGAGACAGGCACTGCCAAGTTAATTCATCCCCTGGCTCAGATACTGCTTTGCCCCTGGGAGCACCTCATCCTGTACAGAAAACAGAAGATTAGGTGACTATCTCACACTTCAGACAAGTGAAATAAATCCCATCTTAATTAGTTTTTCCACTCACTGTACTTGCATTGTTGCAATATCTGAACATCCATAGTTTCCAAACCTGTAATTCTCACACTTTTTCTATGATAAATGGTAACTTTGACTCATTTACACATACAGCTGAGGCAGGTCGAGGCCAAGTTCTAGCCCTGTAAAGGTATTTACCAAGTTAATTGTCTAAATTAGGTGTTTTTCAATCAGCTGACAAATACTCAGTGATGTAGACAAAGCAGAGGCAGTTGGGTGCCCTTAGGAATTTGCTGGGATGTAAGCAGAATTGACTTGCCTTAAGGACATATGTCATGGAATTAACCCCAGGTCTCCTGAGCTGCTGTCCTAACCTTTGGAAGGTCCTTAACATCAAGCAAATCCTCTTCTGTTTTTTGAATAAAACTTTTGAAGTATTTACAGTCATGTCTTCTTCTTTGTCAAACTCTAACAAGCTGTGCACACTCAAAGCCTTTTATTCTTCCTCATAAATCAAACCTGACTCCAAGCCTCCCTTCTCACTTTTACTGACCTTCTCTAAGCTATCCTTAGATCTCAACTTAGCAGTAAGAGCACAGTGAGGCCAAAATTCCAGGATTTTTTAGGTGTTACTGTGATACAAGTAAACACAGGAACACCAGCACAGAGTTGGATCTTGCACTAAAATCAGTGAAAACACAACATTCACTTCAGAGTTCTGCTCTGGTATGCAGCTTCTGAGCACTCTGCACAGTGCACTGACACCGCGTCTCTCGCACTTAGAGAAGTAATTGACCAAGACCTTAAAATTTAAACACTTGGGGCATGTCAACATGAGAGTCCAGACACAGTAAGATGTGAATTAGCAGCACGCTGGCTGCTCTGCAATCACATCACACAGGAGTGTGTATTAGAAGGAAGCAACTTACTTAATTTGGAAGCAACTAACTTAATTTGAACAACAGCCTTAGGGCAGACAGGCCATGCAGAGTCGGTGTGAGGAAGATACCACTCTGCACACTGTTATTCCACTTGAACAGAAGCTGACTCCCACATGTAGACAACCTTTATCAGTCCAGAGCAGGCTCCAGCCCTGGGTGATATGTGCTTCTTAGAATAATCTTGGGGAGAACTGCTGGATGCTGAGCATGTCCTCTGACTTGCCTAGAACTTGCACCTGGGTTGCAATATGGGTCAATTTATGAAAAAGACTCTGTTCCTTTCATCTGGAAAGATTTTTTTGCAATTATCTCATTAAAATGAAACAGAAAAGCAAGTTTCTGTAGAGAAAGAGGTGTCAGCAATTCATCCATACTATTAAAGCAAATGACAAAACAAAACCACCGTTTCTGGTCCTATCCTTCTAGGATAGCTGCTTTGATCCCTAACTAATCAAAACAATGCTGTATCAACCTTGAATTATCAAAGTCTAACCATGTTCGGTTTTCAGAAACCATGAGCACAGAGTACAGGCAGCTTGTGGGAAACACACAGGTAAAGTACCATGCACCTTTCAAGAAAGATAAGAGGATATTAATTCAAAGATATTGAAATAATTATAAAAGGTTTTTCAGACTTCTGATTATTAGAGGGATATTTGATCATCTCCTGTATTAACCAGACACCCAAAAACCTTACACAGTTACCTTCAGATTGAATCTAGTAGCATATTTGTGGACTAGCTCTTATTTTCCAAATAAAATTCAGGTTCTGGGGATATCAAAAAAACAAGATTCTGCAACATCCTTTGCATGGGACCACTTTGTCCATCTTCTGCAACAAAAATCTCCTACAGCAATATGAGAAAGTTCTGCACAATCAGCCAGCTTCACAACAAGGAAACATGTTTGTTCTTTGTCAGGGTTTCCAACCTGTCTTGCAAACCACCAGAGGAACAAATTACTTCAGAGTTTTACACACACCAGAGAATCCCACACAGCACCGTATTGCTGTAGGGGAATGAAGGGTAAGGGCTTAGGCAGCAAACACTGCCAAAAACTCAAATGCCTATTTTGGAACTTTCTCCCAGCCTAACAGAAAAGGAGGTGGAAAAGACTGCTACACAAGAAAAGACATCCATGGGACTGAGGTCACAGCTTCAACTTGAGATGTCCAAAAAGAGCTCTGAGCAATTGCTGCAGCCTCCGCAGCACAGCTGGGTTTTCCTTCTGAGCAGTGGCACACACAGGCTAAGCCATAATATAATGTGCCATTTCCATAATATAATACAAGGGCAGCTCAGACCAGATCCCATCAGTGAGATCTAGCAAAACAAGTTGGACAAAATCTACTGATCTTCTAGGAGAGAATACTGGAAACACCAACTGAGGATCCTGAATCCTGAGCACAAGGCCCACAGAGTCTCGGTGGCTCTTCAGAATAAACTGTTTGCTCATTGTCAATCACTAATTTATCCATCCTCCATCAGCACCCTTTCAACTTTTCTAACTGCTTGTGCTCACACCTCTCCTCCCATGTGGCTCAAGCCAGAATGAAGAGAGTCAGCACAATTTAAACAGGGTCATGCCTTCCAAGCATCAAACCAGTATTTTGCTGAGAAACGAATGAAAACAAATTGTACACTGCCTACTGCAAGGTCTTGTGAGATTCCCCCAGGGCCACCACAACAGACCACTGCAATCTCTGCTGATGCTTGCACTGAAGATAACAATGCTGCTTGTTATCAAAGCCACTGTGTCCCAGTTATTCTGGCCTTACACACCATTTATCTTATAAAGATGAGTGCAGCACTTTATAGACTGTCTAATAGTTTATCTTGGAGATGTCGAATCCCACTTTCCATTGTGTCATGCTGAATTCCTGGATGCAAAACAAACCACAGCAAATCCACACACATTCCAAAATGCTTTTCTCACACCACTTCAGTGGCATTTACCTTGTTTGTAGGGAAAGGAAGGAAGGAAAGAACAGAAAGGATGGAAAGTACTTTTTTTTTTTTTTAACACCAGTTACTAGAACAGGTTTTATTACCCCTAAATAATGGTGGCAACCTAGGATAAAAATAGAAGTAAAGCCTGTCTTCATAAGAAAATGGCTATCTATATTTCATCACTGACCAACTGCAGAACAGCTGTGCCTGTGATATCAATGTTATCACAAAGGAATTTCTACCATTGTTGTGAAAACCTGGCACGAGACCCGAAATCTGTCTGAATTCTCTCCCTTTAACAGTTTAACACCCCACATGTCAGACTGCTAGAGCAGAGTATCCCTGGGGAGTGAGAGATTTTCATCATGTCAGGGCCATTTCTGGGAATTGACAGGATACAGGAAAATGATGCCGAAGCTTTTACAAAAGCACAAGAGTTAGTTTCACTGTAGGAAAGGGATTAAATTTCAGAGGGGAGTTTGGAAGCAGGAGCAGATTGTCCTGTGACTTGAAACCACCTGGAGAACTGCTGCCACTAAAAGGTAAGGATGGACAATTCCTCTTAGGAAAGACCAAGCCCCTGTGCCACAGGACATGCTGGCAGTACCACAGATACAGCAAAGTAGAAAAAAAAGAATAAGCCACAGCATCTCACCTTGGCTTTTAAATGGAAGACAACAATTGCATTCTGCTGTTTTCTTTTTTCTCTTGCTTTGAACACAGATGTTTGGATTGGATGAACTCCCTGCACTGTTTGCTGCACACACCTTCTGCTTTTCTGTCAGGCTGTGAAAAAATCAGAGAAATTGGCACTGGAGCTTTCAGTAGTGTATTGTGCCTCATTCTTCATCCTTACACATCAATGTACAACAGCAACAAATAGAGAAAAAAACCAATCCTTCCATCATTGCATCACTTAGGAGCCAAAGCACAGTAACTCATCTTTCACCAAGTAGGAAGGATTTGATTTTAAGTACCATTGAGGAGATAACTGTCTGTGTTACGAGTTCCATAATGGTGCTCGTGTTGCCATTTAGGAAAGTAATGAGCTGTAGCAAAGTCACAGGAAGCAAAGGACACAGGAGCTTCAGTCTCCTGAGGACACCACAGCAATTTATCTGTAATTAGACGTGTAAAACTCTTTAGGGAAGTAATAAAATTAAAAAGAAAAACCTCACCAACCTAAAAACCAAATCACAGACATGTGAATTTGTAGAGAGATACCTTAAGAAAATCAGCCCATTTCCCTCTTCACATAAATTTTATTATGTAAGTTTAATCAATCTTCAGCCTAGGCAGCTTATAATTATTTTATCTAAGGATGGAAAATCTTTCCATGTGAAAACTCCCTTAACTTCACTGGAAGTTGCACAGGTACTTGGGATGTTATACTGGGGAAGGTATTTCTTTGCCATAAATCCAATTTTTACTTTTTGTTCAAGCTGAGGCAGCTTTATGAGATGAAATAAATCTGCTTTTTGTAGATGTCACTAGAGGACTCTAAACACCGAATTGTAACTCCAAAACAAACCTGTACACTGCAAACAGTATTAACCAGAACATTCATCTTAGAAAGACAGACAGCACAGAGGAGCACAGCTAAATGCACTTTTTCTAGAAAGAGCACCTAAAAACACCTTTGGGTATGAACAATGTTAGTAACTTCCTTAGATGCACCAATTCTCTTACTTTTCTTTCCTCAATTAGGTGGGGGTGATATTCCAAAAATTATATCAAGTCAGCTTTTCCTTAAAGGCTTCAAAGCTTTGAGTTCAATTTGCAAAATAATAAATTGAATTTCATGAGGTCTGAGAAAACCTCACTTCTGACAAGATTAGAGATTGTAAAAAACATCAGATCAACTGACCACAATGATTCAGACTGTAGTTATGTAAAGCATCCTTGCCTATTAAAATAGCTTTAGGAAAAAATCAGATTAATAACAGAGATTTATGATATTAACTGACTCTTCTGCCAGCCAAGTTCAGCCTTAAAGATCAGGATAAAACTGTCTTTTGCTGTTTTCAGCTTTTACATGTAGCCACCCTGCCCACAGCACCTGCACCACAGGGTGCACACACTACAGAGCTGTGACTGCTCAGTGCCTGTGGTGCTCAGAAACAGGCAGAGGAGCTCAGAAACAGGCTCAGAAACACCTGCAGAGCTGGGGTGGGCTCCAAGTGTGCCCGGCTCTCCCCACAGAAAGGAGAAGATCTACTTCTCCCAACACCTCCCATCCAGCAGGTCCAGGGTTGGCACGCTCCTTCAGAAACAGGTAGGATTGGTCTCCTTATGATTCATTCCATGGTGTAGCCCAGTACCAGGCAGGAAATATCAACACTGATAGCAAAATGTTAATTGGGGCAGATCCAGAAAAAGAAGTCTCATCCCTGGAAGATGGTGCAGCAGCTGTGCAAAGCCAAACTCCTGCTGGGTCTGACAAGGGAGCGCTCACAAAAATGTGGAACTGAGATGGCTGAGAATGCCAAGCTCCAGAACATCAGCAACACCACTGCTCTGACCCACACCTGGGAAACTCCCCTTCCAGGCCACCTCAGCACCTGAGCCACTGAAATATCCTTTTACAATTTAGTTTTTATTTTAAATATTGGTAGAAGTAAAAGACTGACCCTACTCACATCGGTCTGCTGTGAGAGCTCATTGCAGTGGATCCCAAGGGAGTCCCACGGCAGGGGGCTTGGAAATTGATGATCTTCAAGATCCCTTCCAACCCAAACCATTTTATAATTCTACGATGTCTCACAGCCCCCTCCCACTGCTATTGAAACATAGCTAATAAATTAATAAAAGCTCCTCCGAATGAGAAAAGGCCCACTGCTTGTAACTAATGACTATATAAACACAAGTGCTACATTTGTTCCTGCGTCTTCTCTGATTTCTATTGAACAAATGATGGATCTTCAGAGAGACATAACAAACGATCACTCTATTACCAGGACACAGTACAGTACCAGCTTTGAAGATTTATTTATGTTCTTAATAAAGGTTTTCAAGCACCTGCTTAAAAAAGGAAACAATGCATTAAATTAAGTAAAGGATTTGTTTAAAGGTAACTTATATGCAGGTGGAACTTTTTCACAAGGTGAGAAAATGGATATGAGAATGCTACATTCTGCAAAACCACAGATTATGACAGTGCAGAGAACTTTAAAGCTAGAGCTGTTCTTACTGTAAATCTTGGAGAAAAGGAACTGCACTTGTAACAGCCTATTACTACTTGTCATTGCCCTTTATTTTATTTCCCTCTCTCAGAGTGGAGCTCTCTGGGTAGCCAAGGATGTTAAAAGCATTTTTCTTTTATTACACTGTTCTAAAGCCTTTTAGAATAAGCCTTCATAAAACCTCACATATATGCATTATAAAATTACAGGGAATAAGTTCCATATGAAAAATTCATCATATTTCTTCTTTCTATTTTTTAGCAGAAATTCTGACATGAAGCATAAGAGCAACAGACATTGTTTTAATTCTTCATTGTGGAAGGGGAAAAAAATCAACTTTTTGCTTTTGTTTAAGAAAGAATTTTTTACATACTCTCTCTTTGCAGTCTGCTTCTTGCAAAACCAAAAAAGGATTTTAGACAGACAAAAAGTAACCACAATTATATGGAGTGTGTCATTGATAAATTCCAGGGGAATACAACAGGCTAGGTAGGCACATACCATTAGATCTAGCTGTTCAAAATCTTAAAATTCTAGCCAAGATTAAGCTGGACTATTTGACCACACCAGCCCTCAAGACTGCACTTAATTTTTAAAAGGCTTGATCTCACTCTAGGCTTAGACTTTAAGCAAGTAACTCTTTCAAGAGAGCATTTTACACAGCAGCCTATCTTTAAACATGTGCTTAAGTCTCTTGAAGTCACTAAGTACAGATAGACTAAGAACAGGCCCAAGTCTTTCATTTTGTGACAGCTTCAGATTTGTATAATTTTAGTTAATCCTAGGCTTTCTGTTCCCACTGCATTTAGGCATGAGTTATGCTGACACAAGATGAGATCAGACTTGGTGCTGCAGTGTCTTCAGGAATTTTGGAAGAGGATGTTCCAGGAAAATTGGTAACTTCTCTTCTGCCCACCCCCTTGGAGAAAAAAAATAAAGCAGCAACAACCCAGCACGTCACTGGAGTCTGTTTAGATGTTACAGAGGTTTCAGCCTCTCTTCTGCTGCGTGACGTCTGCTTCCTGCAAGTCTCCTGATTCTCTGACCAACTAAATTGGAAACAGTTTAATTATGGTTATTTATTTTGCTTTTAAACTGACCACATTATAAGACAAAGCTCACACAACTCTTCTGTTTATAGCAGCACAGGAAGAAAAATATGCAAAGATGTACAAAAAAGGATAAGTGTTACTGAAAGCTGAGTAATGGACACAGTGTAAAATTCATGCAGTGCAGAATTACAGGTCTCCATGCACATATAAGCTCTAAAGCATGAATTTGTCTTTAGTCACATAAGTTCTGAGCCATTTAGGATTTGTCCTGAAAAATTAAGTCTGAAAATAAATGTCTACAATGCCCTGTGCTGAGTCTGACCAGGGAAATGGTTAGGGAAACTCTCAGGTACCAACAGAGCTCTGAACATTAATCACATTTTCCAGTTACGTTGTGAGGAAATGCAATGACTTAGTTAAGGCCAGTGTAATGTCCCAGGCTTAAACCACCACACCCATCACACCGATAGTCAATTGACTCAATGATTCAACCCAGATGGGAATCCAGGTTCTTCTTGGCTTACTGTTATCTCTTCTGCCCATTAGGTTATGTGACTTCCATAAGCTATTTTGCAGCTCCCGTCAAAAGAAAATAAATCCACATGATGCTAAACGCTGCCTCCCAGCTGTAATGCAAAGTGGAATTTTGGACCACAGCGCTGTTTCCTGACTCATCCTGGATTCCCTCCATGTGACGTTGGATCCATCTAGGCTGGGGAGAGCAGAATAGAAGGGCTGTGCTTTTTTTTTTTTGCTTTTTGCTTTTTTTCTTTTTTCTATCACCCACTGTCAGATAACACGTGCATGTTCTCGCAGCATGCCTCCAGAACATGGAAAAAGACCAACAATATCAGAGAGGGGCCTTTCTGAATACACATGGATAGAAAGAATAAGATAAAAGAGCTAAAGATTTATACAGGGATTATTCAAATAATGACTCACTGCCATTGCTAAGTTTATAAAATACATAAAACCCAGACAGAAATGTTGGGGCAGGGGGAAAACTGTTGAGAAGTGTGACAGAGGTGCAGGACTATAAAAAAGTTAAAAATAGCACACCCATGGAGCAAAATTTCCTTCACACCTAAATACAGCCACTACACTCCACATCTCCTGCACATGGCTTTACTGCGAGCTCCTCTGTTGCTTGTTTGCAGCTGGAGAGAATCCAGAAAGCAAGGAAAACAAACACAGGGCACGTTCCCTGCGTCTGTCTGATTCAATGACGTTCAGCACACACCTTTGGCTCTCTCCAGGGGTTAAAAAGACAAAGGGCCAAGCACAGCTCCAGCAATCCCGAAGGCTGCCTTGCCAAGAGAGCGCGGTGGGAAAGCCTGCTTAACCAGCCCCAAAGGATTCCCTATTGGAGGAAACCTCAAAGAGCACTGAGGTGGCTCAGTGGCCAATTCCAGCTCCAGGGGTTTTAGCCAAAGAAATCCTGGTATGTGCAGGGAATTCAGCCGATTCTCAGCTGATGAATCAGCCTCTCTGGATCCACAGGTGACCGGTATGTCAGTGGCACACAGTGAAGCGACATCTGAGATTACAGCTGCTGGATTTTTAACAGCAAAAAGAATGAGAGGAAAAGCAGAACAGGGATTAAAAAAGAATTCAGAAAGACATCATTATTTTGGCCACCCTGAGCTAACAGCAGGCTCACAGGGTGACTCCAATGTTTATGGCTTTCCGCCAGTTAAACTGTAAAGATCCTGACTGTGTGGGACATTCACTCCTCTGCTTGTTTTGTGACATGGAAAAGAGGCTGAGCATATACATCCCTTCTGCTGGGATCAAAATAAGGACAGGTGCTGCTGGGAGCATTTCATCCTTTGCCTCTGCTTTTCAATATCTTGCTGTTTACATGGTTAGCTGCTTAATTATCATTACTTAATCTCTGAGTAATAAAGATGCAGCATCCTCAAACAATTTAAAGGGCTCTTTCCCAATGAACAGCATCTATTTCCATTTAACACTCTAGCTTAATTAAAACTTTTTCCCCCTAGGGCCTTCTTTCATTTAATTGCAAAATCCCAGTAGAATGTCCAGGCTGCAGCACAATTTGCGAAACGAACACAGTGGTATCTGCAGTGAAAACATCACCTCTCAGAAAACAAAAAAAAAAAAATAAACCAAAACATTGGGAAGCAGAGTAAGCTCAGAGCAATTGCAATGTTTTGGAAGGTTGGTTGATGGCACAACCTGCAGCTGGGAAAGAAGCAGGCAGAGGCCAGTACTTGGGAGTGGGGTCAAAAAGAGGTATCAGTATTCTGGGGATCTGACCATAGCTACTCACGAAGACAAAGCTGAGGGCAAGAATACAACTTGAAATTATATCTTTCTGAAATCAGTCACCTTACTCAGTACTAATGAGTGGCACTTCTCCCTTCTTGGGATTATTGTCCTGAAAGCACCTACCAGCTTTTGTAATAGAAGTCATTCTTGTATTTTCAGTCACAGCAGAGACTGGTGAAGCTGCTATTTCCATTTCTGGTTAAAGCACTCAACGGGCAGAGCCCACACACTGACTGTAGGAGACTTTGAATCACAGCACTTCTGCCTGGTCTAGAGCACAAGTCTCAATGCTTCAGCACTGCACCTAATGGGAGCCTGTTCTGCTGCCCACACCCTGAGAATCCCTGCTGGATCAATCCAGCCCTAAGGAGAGAGAAAGAAAATTTAGTTCCTGGATCTCAGGCTAGTCTGGATGTCCAAGCCAAAATAAAGTTCAACTAAAAGTGAAGCCAAGCTGCTCAGCCTGATCAAGGCGAAAATGCTTCTATTTATGAGACATCTCAGAGCAAGACATGTCGTGGAAATTTTAAAAAAAGAGGTGTGGCACCTGCAGAATTTGGATATCTCTGTTTGACAATAGGTTTACAATTATGGATTAAAATACCCCAATTTCTCTTTAAAAGACTATTTAGACACACAACTTTCACAGAAGACTTTGGCCCTTACACTTTGCAGGAGATGATGTGCTTTTCTGGATCAAGCCCATAATAACCCAAATAAACTAATTAAAAGGCAAAGATGAAAAATCATATCAATTATACTAATGAGGACTTGAAAAAAAGGTATAGAGGTGGTGTGCCCTTAGCATTAAACACCTCAATCAAGTCTCTTTACTTGACCCCCAGATTTGCAGGCAAAAGTGAGAAAGTGACATGGTGCAATTCTTCAAGCGCTTGCCTGCATCTTCCTGGCCTCTGTCAGAGACACAGACACAGTGAGAACTGCTGCTTTCTCAGCTTCTGGTCCCATTTATCTCTATTATTCTTGGACAAGTTGGCCCAATTCAAATCAAAGTGAAGCTCTTTTTGAGGAAACATAGGTGGCTGCTCTGTGCTCCTGCAGCACAGTCACCGATTACCAAACGCGCTCAGGAATGTTTCCCTTCTACAAGCAACAGCTTTCATTTTGCAATATTCGCTGCAAAACAAGGAGCTTTCCCACCCTGGAAGTTCCTTCACAAAGTGAAGTGGAGGTGCTCCCTGTGAGCAGGCGAATGATCTTTCGGCTGCATCCCGGCCAGCCAGGTGCTCTGCGCTGCCGGGGATGGGCGCGCTCAGCAGTCGCGCTCACGGCGATGCTGGAGGACTGTGTGGAAAGGAATAAATTCTGCCACCGCTCCAGCAAGCAACAGTTCTCCTGAGGAGCATGGGCTGAACATGCCCTGCTGCCTTCCCAGAGCCCGGAGCCACCTCTGCGGAGCAGGAGCAGGAGCAGGGGTGCCGGGCTGAGAGCACGAACTCGTCTCCCATCTCACAGTCTCACCGCCCCGCTCCCCAAAACTATTTCCTTCTCTCCCTTCACCTCCAAGCCCACCCCGGCAGATCCTAGCCCTTTCCTAAGCCAGCCCCTTCTCCCCGCTGCCAGCGAGGCAGGTGGCCCGGGGGCCGCCAGGTGCCGGCACCGCTCCGCTCCTGCCGGGGCAGCCCCGGCGGCGCCCGGGGCAGAGGCGAGCGGAGCGTCCGGGACAGGCAGGGGGGTCCGCAGGCACCTTCCCACACCGCCCCCACCCCTTCCCCGCGGCGCAGAAAGTGCCCCAGCGGCCGCGGAGCC
>JAYDZK010000056.1:7754522-7781663 GCA_034509185.1 Euphonia xanthogaster | reverse complement strand
GGGGGGGGAAATAAATGTTTTGGAAATGGTTTTATTTTAGCAGCTGGGGTGGGGGATATGGAATAAATAGGAGAAGATTTGTCTTTCAAAAGTTATCAAACGGAATTTGTGAAATAGAAGCTCTTCCTGAAGTGGAGGAAAGCAGGAAAAAATCTGCCCTCTTGTGGCTACTGACTAAAGGAAAGCCGATAAAATAACATTTCTCTGCAGACAGCGGGGAACGAGCGCGCTTTTGAGTGCCTCGCTGGGAAGGCTCTGAGACAAGGTTACACGAGGTCATGCCATGGACACAGGCTGAGCAGGCATTCACCATCTGCACAGCATCACTGTAAATGATCACTCCATGCATTCCTTGGCATTGTATTTTAAACCACTGTTCCGAAATTCCCAGAGCAGATAAGTACAGCTTTACTGGGAGACTCAGAAGGAATTTTACCTTTTTCAGCATCTGTGTTAATGCCACCTCTCTGAGTGACCTTTTTAGTCAGGACTGCATTTGCTCTTAGTAGGGTGTTGGAAATGCCCCCTGAAATAGGAATTTCTGCCAAATTTACAGAAATGGTCTAAAGTTTCCATAAGAAGAGAAAGGTTCCTTCCCATGTTTTGGAGATATGATGATTATAATGATGGTGAGGATGATGCCATTATTTTTTGTTCAGAAAGGACACTGACTATTGGATGGAAGAAGCATGCAACGGCTCCTTTTAAACATGAATTTCAAAAGTGAGAGGGTTTTGTCTCTCTTTTTTTTTCCTTTAGTAGCTAATTTGGGGCTTCCCTAAGGCCAAATTCCACACAGTGCCCACAGCAACTGTTCAATTTACCTGTAAAGCTGAGTGGCTCATGAAAGAGCAGAAGTTGAACATCAGATACCTGCATTTTTATTTTCTCATTGGGCAATATTCCAAGCATGAATTAAATAAATGACCCAGCAGATCTTTCAAAAGTAATTAAAATGAGGAAGAGAGGTCAGCTATTTTTGTTACTTCCCATTTGCTTAATTTTGTGCCTGATCATTAATCTGAACAATGTCCAGACACTGCAATGTCCAAACTGGCATATTTCAGGCAAAACTATTTTCATGTGAAATTAATTGTCATGGTAAAATAGACAGTCCTGTAGTAAAGACTGTGGGAGAAACACGAGACAGCAGCCTGCTGCCACACTGTAAGTGTTTATCCTTGGGCTGAGTACTATTATTCCTTCTGTAAGCAGTGACAGAAATGCCTGCACCATGATGCAATGCAGTGGTGTTGCTTAAATCTCTTAAGGAAAGGGATTATTTTCCAAATGTTGGGCTAAGTTGTGCCTAGTGAATCACTTCAAGTGGAGCTACTCTGCATTTGGTGACTCTGAGGTCCTTTATGAGAAGGTCCCATCATTCATGTCCAACTCTCAAAATTTTCCATGGAACCTCTCACTCTTCACAAGCCCAAGGAATAAGGTGTTGATTTACACTGCTTGTTCCCAGCCATCCATCCCCGCATTTGCTTCCAGCAAAACGAGAAAATGTTAGACATGGTAGATAAAGCCACTAAAGACCAAAACTGATTTACCTTCATCTGCTGGAAAGCCAGATGAGCCGTGAAGGATCCAGAAGTGGGGCAGCATTCATAAGGATGAAGAGGGAGCAATCAGCTAACTGGGCACAGAAATACAGAAATCACTGTCACCCAGTCAGCCTCAAGTGCCTGTTTGTGACTCAGCCACCAAATTTGCTTCCCTGGGGAGACTTGGATCACTAAATTCCTATGGTTACTGTGCAAGCACATTGGCAGACTGAGTTCAAATTCAAATCAAATGCTGTCCAAGAATCTGGATCAATATTCTCTGAAGACAGTAAGTCGTATTTCCACTTCCAATAATGGCACCTACATTGATTAATGGACTGTATAGAGAAGGCTGTATATATATACATATATACACACACACACATACCAGAGAGTTACTAGAAGGCAGGTGTTTTAAAGAGGATGAGTAGGAAAAAGAATAGTGCTAGTAAGGTATTGAATTTCCACCTTGCAGTCCATCAGGAGATAAAGGCTCTTTTTCTGCACTCTTTCTCCACAGGAATAGCCAGAGTTTGTCCATTTCCCTGTACTGATGCTGCCAGGCTGACCCTTGGGGATCTCCAAAGAAAGACAAAGGGCTTTGCTCTCATCCTGTTCCACCACTTTGGGAAGAGAAGAATCTGCTTTACTCCAGTGTTGGTAATCATAAGGTAACACCTGCACAGTAATGCTGATTTTATGTCTCTGGAGAAAAAAAAAATCCCAGAGAAAACCCTACCCTATCCCTGAGCATGGCTGTGAGGTGGTGTCAGTAATCCCAGGGTCCTGGCCATGTCCCTCCCGACTGCTGCAAAAATTAACCCTGTCCTGGCCAGGATCTTGACAGGCATATTGTGCATGTGGGATCTGGCCCAAATATGGTAAGAATAAAAATTTTATCTACAGATCACTAATAGTATATCAAGAAAAAGTTTGATGCGTTTCCACTTATGTCCAGGGTAGGGAAAAAAATCAGCTTCTGAGAGCCCATACTTCTATAAAAAAAATTACCTGAAGCTCATTCTCCTGCTTTGTATAAATTAAACATCTATATTTCTACTTCCAGTGAAATCAGCCATTGCACTAATTGGTTTAAGGCATTATCCTGGTCTCCCTAAATGGCAATGACTACTGTACTGATTTATGGGCTTCAGCACCAAGCAGAGGAGGGTAAGAATAAAATCAGCTCTGAGCTCTGTCCAGAGAACTCCACTTCCCCTCAGTGGTGGCTGTAGAAATAGGAATTTAAAAACCCTCATTTTAATAAAACATGAGTGCTATTACATGAAATAGTACCATGTATTTTCTTATCTCAGAACACAGGATATCTAGTTCTGTTTATCCTTAGCATGAACAAATCTTTGTGAATGCCTGACAGTCACATTTTTCCAGTGAAAATATGTACTTGTGGTTAACAGAAGACAAACATCCAAGCAATGGTTCTATAGATAGAAATGTTCTTTCCTCTAAATGGCTCTAAAAGATAGCTTTGTCCAAAACACACCCTATTTATTACTTATTCTTGAATATTTTTGTTTCCTACCCAACTTAGGGCAAACCTTACCTCTGAGTGATCACTTTTCAAGCAAAATAGTGTTAAATGGAACCACATGCCTTAGTGATTTACAGCATACATTATGTGGGCTCATGTTCACTGTCCTCAATAAATAACTATTTTGATTGTATTAGAAGATCACCTCCCTTAAACTCTTAAACATTAAATTTGTTATAGCCTCCTCAGTGAGAACATATTGCTGTCAGTAACTAAAGACAGTATGCTACTGGCCAAGTCAATATGAAATTTGTCTGGAAGATGGGAATTTTCAGCACTTTCAGAAGGCTGAAAACAGTAAGTCGGTATAGCAGGTTTGTTTACATGCTTCCTCTGCTCTATGTTGGTATTTTGTTTAAATCCTTTCATTAAATTTATTCAACAGGTTTGAAGGAAAGGAGCTCTTAACTTGAAGATCATCCCTTCTAATGTAGGCAGGAATATATTTATAGAAGTTGTGGATTTTGAGAGCTCTAGAAGAGAACTTCAAACATTTAAGTTCGTGTTTCCCTGTATAAAAAACCTACCCTAGCCAAAAGAAGTTAGTGAGACATCTGAATCCCAGTGAATGGAAGCCAAATCCCCAAAGTTTAGCAAAATCCCTGCATCATCGTATTTTGAGTATCTCAACCATCCACAGCAGGCTACATTTTGAATTAGAAAAGTATTTTGTGGGGAGCTGTTGGGAAAACACCACTACTATTTTTTTTCCGCTTTTATTTTTAATTTATTTGCAATTCAATAGAACTTTTTACGGGAGCAGCACTCATTCTTCCCACATGGCCAGATGTGGATTTATCGTACATGAGCCATCGCCCCAACATCTGTGGCTCTGGTCCATTTGATGAACTGGTTTCTTCTTGCACACTACTGCCATTTGTATCACAACTGCATCCAGGTCTGATTGTCCTGCAGCATCTATGGCCTGTAGAGTGCCACTTTCCTGCCCCAGGAAACATCAGTCATTACCAACACATGCTTTGCACTAAATGCAGTGATGAATATTGCATTGATTGGGTGTCTCCATATGTAGCTCATCTGACTGCTGTAAGGACCCCAGACTTCCTCACCAAAAACAAATGCGCTCAAATTTTCAAATAAGCTTATTGCATAAAAATGAGATTTTGAATTGTAGCTGCTCCTTATGCAGTCAACAGAGGTTGGTGCCAGTCTCCCTCTGTGATGAGCTACCCCATCATTTAAAAAAATAATTAAAAATACTTCAGACAAGGAGCACAGCCTGTCCCTTAGTGTTTTCCATATCTCTCCCTTGACTGCAGAGGGAGCCTCCATGTCTGCTTCTAAATGTCTAATGTCAAATGAGTGAAACCCACCCTGAAGTAGTACAGCTGAAGCCAACATAATTACATACAAAGTGTTTTCAGGATCAAGTCCAGAGGTTATTGAGGACTCTGTTATGAAAGGTGCTATTCATCTCAGCATTACAACCTGGAAACAGACCTGCCACATGCTGGTGCTCCTCGTTGAACAAAATTGCCGTCAGACTCTGACGGAAAGGTATTTTATTCAAACTGAACTAACAGATTGTTAATTGGTTTTGTATATTTCTACTTTCAGGATAAATCATTGATTCAGCTTTATACTAGATTTTATTCAGTTTACATCAGCAGCATTTCTAGATGTGGCTATGCCTGGCTGCCATTCAGTCTTCAGGGCTAGGGCTTAAAAAATAAAATAACAACAACAACTAAAAAATATCTAAGAAGTTTATCATCATTGAAACCATGTGCATCTATATAAAATGCTGATATATTCTGTGGCTCTATCAGCTGAGAAGACTGTAACTTGACCCAAAATGGGAAGGATCCCAGTGCATTCAAGAGCCAGCATTTGATACTTTGGTTTGGAGAGATAACTTTTGTCTTAGCAAACTAAGAACACGAACTGCAATGTGGAATTGGTTTGGTTTGCTGGATTTCAACATTATCTCTTTCAAATTTTCTTCTTTCAGTAAGTGAAGACTTGGGACATTGAGTGCAATGGAAGCAGAACCTGAGGCCATAGAAAAGAAGCTGCACTGCAGTTACTGCACTCACAAAATGCTTTTGGAAGCAGACATTTACACCAAGGGTATTCACATGTGAGCAAATGCTGCATCTACCGAGTCAATGCAAAGCTCCAGGTCACTGACAAGCCTAAAGAAACCAGAGCTTTATATTAAAAAGGAAGACTGCAATTTCTGCAAATTGAGTACTTTTCAACAGTTTTGTTCAGCACAGAAAAAATATCAGCTTAATTTTTTCCGAGTTAAATAATTTTATTGGAAGTAGAAAAAAAAAAAAGGAAATTTATTTATTTATTTATTTATTTATTATTTCAGTCTCAGCTACTTGGCAGCTACACATTAATGTCAGTTAGATGAGAAGGCTTCATTTATGTAGAGAAGTACTTGTGATTTGATCACTTATCTCTGACTTGACTCAGGAATTTCAGTGAATGATCCCCAAGTTCAACATTCAACCTCAGGCTGAGCTACAACAGATACATAAGAAAAAGTGCCAGTCCTGAGCTGAGTAACTGGGAGGAAGAGAAATAGCCAAGTAACTAGAAAGAAGATAAATCTCTGGAGAAATCATTCCCATAGCTGAAAATCATTACTATTATCAAGATAACTGATTTTTAGGTAGTGCTAGAGCAAATCCCATTGTAGCAGTATGTTTCATCATCCTGATTTTTGGAAGGCAAAGGTTCAACAGCAAATTCTTTTGGTACTTGAAGGTCTCTGAAAGATGAGACCCAATAGACTATTTACCAGACATAAATGCATTGTTGGCAAAACTGAAAAGCAGAGCATATCCAGATGTATGTTAGGGATTTCTGGGTTATGTCTAAACAGGCTAAAAATACCTGAAAACTTTAGAGTTTACCTGGGAGTAATTACATGGGAGTACTTACATCTATTCTATCTTTGGATGTCATGAGGGATCAAAGAATCACACTGTTCTATTTGTGAAGCTCTTGGTTGAGAAATCAAAAAACACCCCATGATTAAAAATTAATTTCAATAGAAAATAATAAAACACCAATAAAATAGAATGAGGGAGACAAATGAAGTGACTGGTCACAATAGAAGCATCTACAAGGCCATAAAAAGCTCAAATATATAACTGAGCTGTAACTTATGTGACCAAGGGGCAGAGGCTATCCAGCTTCCTACATGCTTCCAAGATGTATCTTGTAACACTGAGGATTGCTGCCAGAATCCCTCTGTATTACAGCAGCCCTCTTCTAGAGAAGACCAAAAATAAGATAAAGTAGGAATATTCTCATTAAATAAGGCATTTTAAAAAATACTGGTAAAAGTACACTTTTGTTTCCTCACTTCCTATTTTTCAGCTTGTGACCCCTTCTGTTGCTCTCTTTGGGATATGCCTTGGTCATGCAGAAAGATCAACCATGCAAGTACAAGCCAAAAGTAAGACATTAATTATGATCCAGTCACCTGAGACTCCCAATTAGTCCAAGAAGGGAAACAGGCACCTCCAAAGAATACGTGATCCTGCTCTAGAAAGATCAGGTGACTTCTCCTTTGGGGAAGGCCCCCAAAGGCAGAGCATGGTGACTAGCTCATTGTCTGAACTTTAATCTGCAGATATGTCAAGTCAGGTGAGGTGACTCTCACCCATAACTGACCCACAGGGGATGTTTGTCTGTATAGTGCCATTCTTCTTATCACCTTTGATGGTCAGTTGATAGTTTCTGATTAAAATCTGGTGTAGCCTAGGAAAATAATGGGTTTTTCTGTGCATTTGTATAATATCTGATAAATAGATCTAACTCTATGGCACCATATTCATGTTTGACCAATACTCACATTTTATATAAATAACTGAACACAGTTGCTTTGAAGAACAGAGAGGAAATATTCACCTGCCTATTTTACTGTCATGAGAAAGTTAAAAAGCAGTGTGTGCCTTTCTTGATTAATGTTGTGGTAAATTCTTTCATTAACATAAACCAGGGAATTTTTTTATTTAAATTGTACACATATATTTAACTTTGGAGATCACTGAGGAATTACATTCATGCTGTTTCATTATTAGGTGGTAACTCAAGCATAAGTTGGGGTGGGGGTTAATGCAATTCTATAATTTAAATTGTGAAGGCTGTCAGTCTAACTTATCAAAATCTTTCTTCTGGTTTCAGAATAAAATCTAGTCTTCTGACCTTGATGGCAAAAGGTTCATCCCAAGTTCAAAAGCCATAATACAAGAGCGTGACTCTGAATACTATCAACATCAAAGAGCAATAAGGATACCCACTTACCAAAAAACTTTCATAAACCACAGACTCACACCTTTATTATCAGTGAAGAAACCCAGAGTAGTAATGTGTCTAAAACCTTAGGAAGTTTCACTGCAAAAAGAGGGATCAATCTGCTTCAGGAATATTCACAAGCCTTTAGCTTCTGGAGCAGAACTAAGGGCCCAGGTTGGTCCCGATGTTATTTGCTTTTATTTTCTATGGAATGAATTTTAATACCATTTTCCTGGCCTGCAAAGCCTGTTTGGAACTTCATTCTTTGATATTTTTATTCATCCCTTACACATAACATCATTCATCTGCCTGGTTTTATAAGATGTTGGCTGTCTGAAAGCACAAAAGCTGTTTCTTTTGGCAACATTGTTCAGGATCTCAGTTTCAAAAGAGGGCCATAGCTAAGGAATATGTGCTTTGTGTACATGTAATGCAGTATTTTACTTTTCTAAAAACCCAGCAAATTTATATTGCAGGTGCAAATTGTCAAAACTTGTGGTTCTTTCCATCCAGCCCAGAGACATAACTGTATCCATATTTTTATGATATACCAGTTGCATGCTATAATTGCAAATTACATGCATACTGTTCATTTGATGGCCTTTCCTTTGTGTTTATTGACTCTAGAATTAAACTATAAAGGCAAACAGACTTGGCAAGGATCTAGGTGGGTTTTGGAGTGATCTGAAGCAACTCGGTCCCGGTTTTTGTGGTGCTTGTGGCAGAAATGGGTTCTGTGCTCATGGCTTTATGGCATATCTTTGGATGCCTATGCAAGCACACATTCTTCATATTCCAAAACTGTTGGCTTGGAATTCACTGAAAAATATCTAAGCTTTGCTTTGTGATACCACACCACTGACGAGGCAAAATGCAAACCATGAATCAAAGTGGTATTTTTGTAGTGGACAATGCCCATTAGTTCTGCTCCTTTCATATGTGGCCATCAGAATCAAGTCCTGAGCATCGAGAGAAGCAGCTCATGCACGTCAGACTTATTTCTGGGATAGAACAATGAGAGGTTTTGCAAACCCCATGCACAAAAAAAAAAAGTAGCAGCAGAAGTTACTATAATAATATTTCAATGCAAAACCAAACATGCACAAAAATAACGAAGGAAGATCACTCGGGGAACAGAATTTTATGCTTTACTTTCATCTGGAGAAAATCAGAGATCCAGATTTTCATCCTAATCCACAGGAAAAACCACCAGAAAACCATAAAAATTACAGAGATGGAATCTTTAGCAATCTGTAGTTTTTCAATCTAGGACATGGGTTTTTTTTTTCCCTTAACTCCATTTCTGAAAGATCTATGCTGCAGCAAGGGCTGCAATGAGAAAAGTGACAAATAGCAGTGCAGGTGAGGAAGTAGGACATGTAGGAGAATAAACTGTGTGAAAAGGAGGTAAGCTGGGGATGCACAAACACCTCAGCCACATTTAGGACTAGCTGAAGAGCCCAGCTGTGGGAAGGAGCAGCTGGACAGAGGTGAAGGTGGGAATTTCTGCCTGCAGTCACCACCATGAGCCCCTCTCAAGTCTGCTGCAGAAATTTGTGTGTCAAAACCTCTACGTGGCACTCACTCACCAAAAGCCTCAAGATTTTACATTTTTTAAGCAGGCAACACCATAGCCCCAGAATGTCACTGTTATTCCTGTGCAGTCCAAGGGGGAACATGGGCAGGTTAGAAATCTGCAAAGCAATTAAGGCAAGACAGAAACCACCAGGGAGAATTCCCAGAGCCAGCCAAATTTCACTACTCCCCTGCAAAACAAGGGAGGTTTGACTCGTGAATCTCAGATCCCATGAGTCACAGGATGGGTTCTTCAACTGCTAATCTCAACTTTGGGGAATGACTCTTAAAGTTTTGAGTACTCACATCTTCAGGTTAGGAGAAACAGCAGATTCTTTTCTCAGGATCAGCCACTTAATTAAATATAGAATATCTACTCAGTTACAGACATCCAGACCCACTGACCTCAAATTTTTAAGTCTCACGGAATTCCTTTAAAAGGCAGCATCCTGTCCATGAACACTCAAGAAGAAAAATGTGATAGAATTTACAACTGTCATATTACATATGTTCTCCAAAGAAAAGATAATCTTCTGGCAGACATAAACTCACCAATTTGTGAAGGAAACTGTAGTACAAAAACCTCCCCTATTTTTCTTAACTGATACCCCACAATGGCACTAACATTTTTCATAACATGACGTATATGAGAGGTGTATATATATATATATATAAACATTATATAAATATATTGAAAGATAATGTGTGAAAGTAGACTTAAGGTTTAGTTCTACCATTTTTCAAGGAGAGCAACATTCAAAAATGGCATCTATTTTTCTAAGCAGATCTTCCCTTCTAGCAGACTATTTTTCATGTGTCCTTTTAGAGGTATCTTTGCACCTTCCTCCGACACTTGAAAAAAAGTGGCATTTGCAGGAGCAAGGATGAGGAAAGGAAAATACTTCATTTTGCTTTGAATGTTTGTGCTCTTTTTTCATTTCTGGAACCAGAAAGAGGGATTTTAAGTAGGTGCTTCAGATTCTCATATTTAATTAAAGCAAATATATTTTTTATTTTAAAAAAGACAAATATTTGTAATTTGTCCCTCTTTTTTCATCTCAAGTCTTTCTGCTGACATAAACAAGAAACTTTTCAGAGAGGGGTTTCTTGTTTTATTTTTGATATCCCAGGTAGTTTCTGCTGATTTCTCTATGTCTGTGTTTCATTATGTCACTTTGCCCTATCCATGACTTTTAAGCTGTGTTATTTTCTATATCTGGTATAGCAAAATACTCCAAAACAAATACTGGTGTGGCTTAGTGAAGAGTGAATTGTGAGCCATTGAAATTAACAATAACTGTAAAATTTTTTTGTTATGGAAGGTTTTTTGACTAAGGACTCAAGCCTTCGTTCCTGCTTTTTCTTTATGAATTGGGCTTTCTTTCCTGTCTCTGTGTGTTACACACAAAATTTGCAGCTCAGTTCAATAGCAGATCCTTGGCTGATGCAGCAGCACTGACCTCGGTGAAGCTGTGCTGAAACATTGCAAATATGGACTGAAAATATGAACTCTGTTGTGAATTGCACAATATCCCACCACTTATGCCAAGTAATACAGCCTGTTTTCTCAAAAAAGAACAAGTGGTGAAATAATTTATTAAAATAAAATTATAAATTACTCATTTTCCATTGGAGGAGTGTGTTAGAGCTGAAGCATATTAAACATGTTGGTCTTCTATGTATAGCAGCCATAGCTTCAGAAACTTGGTGTCAATAGAGAATGGTTAATTTGTGCTAGGTGTGGGCAGACCCCACTTGACAAGTCAAGTGAAAGCAGTAAAATCCTTTAAAAATGTCAACATTTTGCAGGTAGAGGGGTTTTGGCTGGGGTTCATTTGGCGTGTGTTTTCAGAATAAATTAAAACATGAACTTCAAAAGCATTTTTACCTTGACAAACATTAATTTCCCCAGGATGATTTTTTTGCCTTTGGCTTTTCATCCTCATTATTGAATTGGAATTCTACACAGACCCTCACGAAGCTATGAGCAGAGACAGTCAATTGTGAAATATCAGCAGTATTGACAACATATTACTTCTCCCTATAAAAGCATTTCTGAAGTGTTCACAGTCATAATGTTTTTTTTGTTCCGTACCAGTTTGTTCCTATCTTAGCTTTTTTTTCTGTTTGTCAGACAAACCCACACCATCATCTCAGTCTTGCCTTTTGTCATTTTATTTTTCTGCTATCACACACTCTCATGTGTGTAAGACTCAATATTTCTGCTTTACACTGTCACATAGAAAGACATCATTAATGAGAATAAAATTCTGTGTAGCATATAAAAGTTTTCTAAAATATTTTATGACACTTAAACCACTGTCCTGATGGATAATCCTGATTGGACAAGCAGCTGTGAGAGGGAAGGACACACACAACACAACCTGCATGTTGTGGTCATCGCAACCAGGTATTATCAGCTGCTGACCTGCCTGACTAAAGGAATTGCACCAAACACTTTTCATAGATGGATATGTTTCCATTCCATGTCTGTCTCCATTACTTAAAGGGAGAAAGAAACACTGCATATATTTATCCTGCTGTGCACTACCAAAAAGCAGAAATTCAAGTAGAGACTTGCTGAGAAGCCTTGCAAACTTGTGTCTTTCATTCCAAATAAAATATTGGGTAAAATTATACAAAACAAATTAAATTATATATGGATGGTTTGTCATTTTTCAGCCAGTGGAAGATCTTTTCTTTATAGCAAAAGATGGAGTTAAAAAGGTTTCTTGAATATCTCAACATATACATTTTGAAATGTTCTAAATAGCCCTCCCCAGTGCCTCACTAATTTTAAGATTGTCTTACCCTTTAAGTGACCTGATCGTAATCACTTATGCAGCCAACTAATTCCCTGACTTGTTCATTAAGATTATTATTGAAAATATTCATTATGTGTGAGCACAATGAGAACAGGACAAGTTCTTGGCTCACTGCTAATAAAAGATAAGTTTATTTTTTACCTTGAAAGGCAAAAAGAAAAGACTACTATTTCTCAATGTAAGCCTGTGAGAAAGATGATTTTTGAATATTTTAAATGTATGCACATAAAAAACATGTAATTCCTCCCATGAAAAGGAATCTGTGAAGGGATTGTACTCTAGGGCATGAGTTATTGAGTATATCAACTAAATTAAAATAAACCATCAGAAAATTACGGGATAAAAGACAAAGCAAGCTCTTCAACCTTTGGGAAACTGAGCAAATCAGGCAGGAAGTTTTGTATATACAAAACTATAAATGATAGAGTTTAAATCACTATAATTACAGGAGTTGATGCCCTGTGGAATAAACTTCTTCAGGAAGTTTGTTTTTATGACTTAAACCTGATATAAATGAATTCAATTGAAGTTTTTAAGGTTCAAGCAATAACTGAAAGGTGACAAATTTGTGGTAGAAGGCTTGGCTACCATTATAAGGATAGCTATATATCTACCTGCATATAGGTATAGTTATGAAGGTAACTATGCACTAAATGTGTTAAAGGGTGTTGCTGGACCTGAACAGAACTTTGAGCAGCCCTGAATTCAGTTTCCAGATTCCTTGCATTTTTATTATTACTTTTTATGTGATTACATATGTGCTAGTTACAAAATTCTATGAAATGCTGTGCCAAAACTAACATGCAAGATGAAAAATCATAGCAGCTTACGGAGGACATTTTTTAATGCATTGATAAATGAAATCTTCATTTCTTTAGATCAAAGAATCTCCTGCTAGAAGCAACATAATATTGTATTTAAATATATCACTGCTGCTAAAACAGCCTTTTCAGATGAAAAGGTGCTGACAACATTTTTTATAACCATTTTTACACACGATGAACAGCTGTCATATGCAAATTAGCTCCATCATTTTCTTCTGTCAAGGAGGAGAATTAATTGTCCTGTGAAATGTTTTGCAAAGTGTTTTCTTGGATTGATTTTGCTTGTTCTGTTTGTTGAATAAGTAAGTAAAATGTTTTTATTTTCAGAACAAGCAATGTTTGTGGTGTTGTTCAGTTCTTTTCTCATCAGGTTTGCACTTGGTAACAGCAGGAGCTGAGTTGTCTCTGAAAGGAGTAACAGGTTAAGATTGGAGTATTTCTATGAGAAAGTGTTTGGGAGAGGTTTGAGGGCAGTGGGAATAGCTCTGGCATCCAGAAAGTGTGAAGGAAAGGAGAGGGTTGGCTGCTAGTTTTGCTCCTTCTAATTTCTTAGTGTAGTTTCAGGATTTCAGGAGACTTTCTCTGTTTTGGGAAAAAATAATTAAAAAAACATTAGGTTTTGTTGCAAATAGTTTTGGAAAAACTTTTTCCATGTTTCCAATTGGCAGGAAGTTTTGAAAAGAAATCTTTCCATTTGATTCAGAAAGATAACAGATTTTCTTTAAGAAAAGCCTCTAACATTCATCTCCCTATGATTTAATTAACCTTATAGATAGATATAACAAAAACATGAACAGGTTGTACAGAAAATTACATTCCACTTGCTGCTCAAATGAATAGTGCTGTGTTTCATACAAAATCGGTTTTAATCTCAGAAGAAGGGAATTTGCAACCTAGAAAACATGGAGTGTGGGGGCAGGCACCAGTATTGCACTTACTGATCTGTTATGGAGTCAGACCGTGCAGGTGAGGCAGGCAAGAGGATGAAGTCATGCTGGAGGGTGCTGAGTTCAGCACCTTGCTCCTGGACATCCTCAAAACAGACATTTCCTGACACAGAATTGCAAATTCTTGGACTGCTCCTAGGCTGCCCTGTAGCTGTGCAGCACAGAAGACACGGCCATGTTTCAAAACAAAGAGCCCTGAACAGTTCACCATAGATGACAGTCAGCCTGGGCCTCAGTTATCTTTCCCCAGTAAACAAGATTTGGGAGATGTCTGGGGGGTGCCTAAATCCCACTCTCAGGTGGAGTTAGGACAGGCTAAGATTTACATTCAGTTCAGGAACCTTCTTCTCTGGAGTTTCTCAGTTCAGATGTCACATGGGGAGTTATGTGAAATAATCACAAAGGATAACATGTGGGAGACTAATGTCCATCTTTTTATTCCCTGCTGAGAAAAAGGATCTGCTCTGAAGGGCATTCCAGAGCAAAAGCCTGATGCAGCCACTTGGACTCAGTCTGGAGTTATTTTCTGTCCATTAATAACAGAAAAAAAAGTAGCACGATGCTGTAATTTTGTCACTGACACCTTAATCTGTTAATCTAGGCACTTAAATTGCCTACAGGGTTTGGTGGCATTTTGATGAATGTCAGTGGCACCTAAAAGATGGCTTGGGTTCTCTAATGCAGATACCTGCCATCTCTTTGTAGCTGTGAATACCAATTTAAGGCAAACTCTTCCTCTTTCAAGTGGCATAGGCACTTTCCTGGCACAGTTTTTCAATCTGAGTATGTGCTTCCTTATATTAATTTAGTGATAAAATGACCTGATCTTAGAATTTTGATATAAAGTTTTGAAGCCTGAATGGTTCATATACGTAGTTAGAAATAATACTTGGAAAAAATAAAGGAGATATTATTAACATCTGAAATTAAGTCATATTTATCACACAGAAAACTTTCCATAGAGCTGGATTAGGTCAAGCCTGGGGCAGCTGTACTCAAGTTTAAGGAGAATGGAATACTGCTTGTACAAGAATGCAATCTGTTTTGAGCAAGAGATCAGTTTGTAGCTTTACAAATGTGCTTAACTTCAGAAATGTTACATGTGGGTACTTCATAGCTCCACACTGTCAAGACACTTTCTTTTGTTCTTGCCTTCAATCTGAAAGCACTGTTATAGTGCCGAGATTCAAACACCAGATTTGATGTGGCTCATGCTGGAGCACTGGATCCAAAAGCTATTATAGCTCAGTGGTCAGGGCAAGCCAGTTGTTCCAGAGATGCAAAAATGGGACTTCAGAAGGCCTGCTCCCTTTGACACATGCTAGCAAGTTTGGGAAGGAGAGGAGGAAACTTTTCCAATCGACCAGCTTGCTGCACTGGCATCGGTGCACAGTGGCCATCTGTGCAGTCTGCCCAAAGGACCCACGCCCAGGCTTTGTTCTGCTGAATTCACAGGCTGGCTTAAACCACCACCCAAGCTACCAGGGAGTCAGGATGTGGAGTCTGCTTTTGAATTTTTCCCTGCTTAAGTTTCATCCTTCATACCTTATCTGAACAAGAAGGCACCTTCTGGGTTAAGACATTGAACGCCACATCCAAATTAAAAAAAACTGCCTCACAGGACCTCAGAACAAACAGTCCTGGAACAGCCCAAGGGCCCTTCTGTGTCAGTGTCTGGTCTCCAACAGTGGTGATCCACTCCAAAGTAAGTGCAGGCAAGTGGTGTTTTTGTGCAGAAACACACTTGAACAAACCCTGCCAAAGACTTCATTTGAAGCTAAAATGGCCTACTCAAGTTTGAGGTGGTGTCTTGATGTGAGAAAATCTCCCACAGTCCCTTCCTTTCATGAATTGGCCACTTGTGCCTTTTGATTTGATTGTCCACAACATTTCATAAATTCCATTGTTTAATTATATCTTGATAGATCCATCCCTTTGGTTGCTGGAACACTCATCCTGCATAGTATTTGATGCCCGTGTACCACAAAGCTCACGTATCATGATAACTCGCCAGCAGTCACTCCCTGTTCTCCTTTTCTCATACTACTTCTATTTTGGGGGTTTTCTGCAGTTTTTAAGTAACTTTATGAGTAGCAGGTGTGTATCACAAAAAAAAAAAAATTGGCTTTATGGTATTTATTACACCCTACAGACATAAAGCATTCTTTCAGCCATTTTCAAGTAGATGATATATCAGAGAATATGAGCAAGTATGCAGGGATCATGGAAAAGGAACTTTAAAAAAAAATAGATTTTTTTTTGTTTGTTTTCAGATGAGGTAGGTTTACAAATGGATCTAGAACGTGCAGAATGTGCACTTTGCAGATGGATTTAAGACACAGATACTTTTAAATACTAAAAAAAAAAAAATCCTTCCTTCATAGTAAAGAAATACATTAAAGTGTCATATCAGTAAAACCTTTCAGTGATGCTTATTTCTCCTGAAGTCAGAGAAGTTTGGGCCAGACACCTAATTATATATTCTTCTTGTATAAAATTTTAGGAACACATTTTTATCAGATTAAAACTGATACAATGGTTATTACTCTCCATATCTATTTTTAAGTCATACAAATTTAATGTACTGAGGTCATGATTTTTCTGTATTTAATTCACAATTCTCTTAGGGTGCTCTTGTGAACTCCACCTGGAGTGCTGCATCCAGCTCTGGGGCTCTCAGTACAACAAAGACATGGTGCTGTTGGATGGGCCCAGAGGAGAGCCATGGAAATGATCAGGAAGGGAGCACCTCTCCTGTGAAGAAAGCCTGGGGCTGCTCAGCCTGGAGAAGAAGAGGCTGGAGGAAGACCTTAGTGCAGGTCTGTGGTGACAGGATAAAGGGAAATGGCTTTAAGATAAAGGAGGGTAGATATAGACTAGATATTAGGAGTAAATTATCTCCTGAGAGGGTGGTGACAGGTTGCCCAGAGAAGTTGTGAATGCACCATGCTGGAAGTGTCTGAGGCCAGGCTGGATGAGGGTTTGAGCAACTTGGTCTAGTGAAAGGTGTCCCTGCCCATGGCAGGGGGAGGGAATGAGATGATCTTTAAGGTCAGTTCCAACCCAAACCATTCCATGATTCTGAGCTCCCTGTTTTCTCCAGAGAAGAGGCAATGGTTCAGAAAGTGCTAAATAAAAGCCTGCCTTGCATTTATTCTTGATGAAAGTAATTGGAAGTTCTAAACAACTATTTTTGTGTTTTAAAGGGTATGGATAGTTACTCCTCTTTCTGACTTACCTATTGATGCCTCTTGTTATGTGCTCATCATCCAAATAACCCAGTGAAGCAAATGACAGTTTTATCTAGGGGTTTGAAGGGAGAGTTTTAGCCTTGGAAATGTGTTTATTTTAGGAGTTCCACAGAAAAGCTATATTGTTTTATTTCTAGCACTGGGTATGCAAAAGTAGAAAGAGAGTGAATGTAGTCTACAAATTCAGATGCCTGTAAGAAATACAACTACTTTACTGTACTATATTCCATTACATCATCTGAAAATTTGTTTTTCCTTCACATAATGTGTTCTTGCAAAACACACTTGGTATACACAGCTTTTGCAAGCATATGTCTATTAAGCCTTCATAAAACAGGTTTGTTTATGAAGTGCCTTTGAATCTCTGTTTAACTACAAAGCTTGTCAATCTCTGTTCCAGCACAGCCTTAGCCTCAGGAGTAATGGCATTAGCTCTAATTATTACAAAATAAGTCTCTATCAATCTTCTCAAGGACTAATTAACAGCTTTGTTATGTAAAAAAATTCTGCTTCCATCAGATAAAGGGAGAATGCAGATAAAGCTGTGAAATGCAGAAGTCATGCTGCAGCATGGGAGGGTTATCTAATTCAGTGAGGATGATTGCTACAGCCTGAAAGTCTTCATGGAGAGGATTATATGTGTCCAAACCCACTGCCTTTCCAGTGTCACACACAGACAGAGAACACACTCTGATGTGCAAAGGGAACTGGACCATTTTATGAAAGGAACATACCTTTGTTAACTTTTTCCACTCAAGAAGTTTCAAGTCTATAAATAGTGTTGTCTGTCAGTACTAGAAAATAAACCATTGAAACAGGTTGGAGGGCATGTTACTTATTCAACCTAATGTTTTTTAATTTAATGTTCTTAAAATGCTCTAAGATTTGCTATGCCCCAGTGCACCACTGTGCTGGCATACTTGCATTTTCAGATGCTAGAGGAAGTATCAAAATAAGGGAAACAATGCTCATTTCCCCGAATGTTCTTTTAAACAGTGTGGCCATCCTGCAAACAAGCTGTAATTGGGGGGTTTTCGTGCTTCCTACTAACCTTACATCTTAAATCATTAATCTTTCTAATTTGAACTGACAAGTTTCATGCTTATTAGTTTTTTAAAACTAAATATAGGCCTTTCTTCTAGGATTTTTTTTTTTGAGTACTCTGGACTCAAAGCAGTAGCTGAAATGTAGGAATTTAAGTGTTATTTGAGGTGCTCTAATACACATCTGCATATGCTGCCACTACAATGGCAACCTCAGCACATAATTTCCCAAGTAGGGATAAACATAGAGATGTCCAAATTTAGGTTTAGTCCATGAGTTGAATCTCATTCTGAAAGACAAAACAATTAGCTTTGCCTAGATTTTATCCAAAATTTTCAAGCTTGTAAACATAACTACCCAATTATCCTAAACCCTTAAGTACAGGACATGAAGTAAGGATATTAAATAAGCATCCCAACAGTTTAGACAGCACATAATACCACATAAGTAGTTGTGTTCTTTATTTATCACAGAGAATTGCTGTGATAAATTGGATTGTCTGCTACAGAAGGGGAGAGTTTCAGTTGTAGAGGAAAAGACAGGGGAGTTCTCAGCACTCAACAAGAACACGGAATGGGAAACAAGCAGCTTAGATAATAGTTTAGCTCTTGGTTAGAATGCCAAACTAAAACATTTTGTAACCATTCTCGTGGCAAACTGGCATCCCTGCATGTTTCACAATGGTAGGGTGTTTTGCTAGCAAGAGCACTACTGTTGCCAAAGTAGCCTGATCAGTGTATAATAAACAGATTGTAAAATGTGTGAAGAAAATCTGATCCTATTAACAGATGCATATTGAACATTTCCAGGGAAAGCCAATGCTGCTGTTTACATACTGCAGCATATGTGCAGATTTGTCACAGGAAACCTGTGAGACAGACCCACCTGAGGAACAGCAGGGCTGTTGTCAGGCACACGAAACTCTCAGGAATGAAAATGGCAGGGAGATGTTTGCTATGACTGAATGCTACTCAGCATCACTTTGCCAGGCTGGACAATCTCGAAACAATTCTGAGAGCACATCCATAGGAATGAGTGCTCTGCCTGCCATGCTGACCCAGCTGGCATATGGAGTTCTGTGAGCCCTACCCAAGCCCTATCCCTGACCCCATCCAGGTGGTACTGCCAAAACATCCACCTGCCTTTTCTCTGCTACACACTTCAAAATCATTCCATGTGCTTTACAGAGCTTTCCTTCTCAGTGTGCAGAAGATCCAATATTCCAGCTCTTTTGACCACTCTGATGTAATTTCAGAGTGATGATGTTAAAGAACAGACTTTTCCTGACAAGTAAAAGTACTCACAGAGCAATTGGAAGTGGAGGTCATGAATAAAGGATCCTGAATAGTTTGAACAAAGTATTTCTGGGAGAGGTTGCTGATACAAAGGAAAGTGTTGAGGTAGCCTATGTTCTTTGTTAGCTCCTTTTGTGATAGTAGCAGTCCTTTAGGTTCTTTATCACATCTGTACTTCATGCAGTTTATCTCTGCTACTCCTGATCACGTTATATTGGAAACAGCTGTTTGTTTTTTGCTGTGATGCAAGAAACAGTTAAGTGTCAAAATATTACCCAGTGTTAGGTCACAGGAAAACATATGCTCACACTCTGCTGAGTTAAGCCATGGTGTAGACTGTGGCATGCTGTGGTGGATGTCAAAAGCCTACAGGAATTAAAAATTAAATAAATGGGAAAAAATCATAAAAATCAGGTTTATATTAGGAAGTCTCTATAACAGAAAAGTGATATCACAAGAAAGAAGTTCTTTGTCATGTTCAGGTGGAACTTTCTGTGTTCCAGTTTCTGTCTGTTGCCTCTTGTCCCATTGTTTGGAACCACTGAGGAGAGCCTGACTTCATCCTCTTAATCCCTTCAGATACAGACATTGATAAGGTTGTGTCTCAGTCATCTCTTCTGATGGCCTGAACAAGCCCGGCTCCCTCAGCCTTTCCTTAAGCTTTGCTCCCTTCCCACAGCCACTGGAGACATGACATGCACCCGAAGGTGGTAGCAAGGCTATCCAGGTGATCCTGGAGCAGTTCTACACCCACCTCCCACAGTGCCAGCGAGGACATTGTCATCATCCCCACAGTGCAACAAGAGCTCAGGGTCAGAGCCACCCGAGATGTGCATCCCTGTGCTGCAGGAAATGCTGCAGATGGATTTGTGCTTTCACACAACACTCCTGATGCAGTTAGAGCAATTCCCTGATTTATTCTTCAGTCTATTCCCACAGGTGGAGAAATAAGGAGAAGTACTTGGCAGACAGAATGATTGCTATGAGGATATGGGTTTGTCACCAGGATGCCAATGCACACTTGGGATTTTCTGTAGCAACACAAACATAAAACTTATTCAAATTCACCCTCCCTAGGCTCTTCTTCCAACAGAAGCTCCAATACAAAACAGAATTTTACTGAAATATTTAGTGTCTGTCCTGTTTTATTTAAAAAATCCGAGTATGAACTGTTCAGTCCCAAGAGAATGATTTTTGTGATGAAATTTTCCCATGTGCCCAGAAACAAATCCAGTAACTCTCATGTCTCATTTCATGCTTCCCAAAAGTGACAATGCAACAAACTGCTGTGTTAATACCATTATAAATTAAAATCATGTTTAGCAATCCAGGACATACTTGCAAAGAACAATTAAAACAAACCACTTTGTACAAGCCAGTGGCAGCTTTAATGTTCAAAGAATTCAGTCATCATCAGAATTAAACCTTCACTGTCCAATAATTTTCTTACCAGCTCTGAACACTGGAGGATGAGATGCCTTCCTCTTCTAAAAATGCTCTAATATGTATTATGAGCAACTATATATTGTTGCTCATAATGCATATTAGAGATCCCCTTTCTTTTGGTAGATATGTTTATCCAGAATGTGCTTGAGTTATAAAAATTACAAAAATTTTTTTGTAAAAATAACAAAATTATTTAAGCTATTATATTAATACTGAAATTTTGCATGTCAGTACTTTTTTGACAGCTTTATAAAAACCGATATCTACATTACCATGATGACTTTAACCACATTCAATTGTTTCAACCTTTTCTCACTATTCCTAGTAATGGACTGAAATACAAAGAAATAGCAAAGGACTTCTGGGAAAGATTAAATAAATCACTAATTTAAAATCCTTTTTCTTTCTCTCTGCTTGATTTGATAAAAAGCATGAAAAAAACAAAACAATTTCATGGGCTATGAAAAGTATTTGAATGTGCAAGCCATCACTGTAGGAATACCAGCTAAAAACATCAAAGTTAGATGCAGAAATATGGGAGCTCACATTAGATTTCAAGCTGGCTCATTCAGAAATTTGAGTCTAATGTCTAGGGGCTATAATGTACTTTTAAGCATTTTTGACTATTCACAGAGGACTGGTTCTCTGCAACATTTCTTTCTTCCACTTAATAACAGAGTGAGCAGAACTATTCATATGTGCAAACATCCAGAGAAAATGTTTAAAAATGGCATGTTTTGATGTGAAGAGAAAATACAAAAGTAATAATGCCCCCTCCCCAACATAGTCACATGTGAAGAAATTCACAGATCACCAAGTGTAGTTGCAGGGGAGGTAAGAAATGTTCAACGAACAAAACTTTTATAGTGGAATGATTTATTTTTAATAAATTACTTCTGCATAGAATTTCCTCTTATAAGTTGTAGAGGCTGCCCAAAAAGATTGAAATTGCAACAAGTAAAGCTAAGTTGTGCAAGCAGAATGAGGGGGAAAAGAGGTGTAAGGAATTGACTGTAAGCTCTTGTAAATCTCTTTAGTTCCACTCAGCTCAGCTGACTCAAGTGAGTGTATGCCAGCCAAGGGAGTTGCTCTGTGCTTATAAAAAGTGTGAAGAGATAAAGAAAGTCAATCTATCTGGTGTCTAAGTCTCTTTGTTACTCTTCAAAAATCCATCTGCTGCCTCTGTATGATGTCCTATTATAGTGGCTATTATGTATTCTGCGTGGCAAATTGATTAGCTCTAATCCAACACCAGTTGCCCTAAAGCAGATTAATGTAATTATTTCATTTTCACTGCAGCACTGCAGGTTTTGTTCAGTTTTTAATTCTTGTATATGGCTCCTGTGAAACCAAATATCTATGTATTCCATGTATTCCACCCAGGTGACCTCATACCTGGCATCACACACATTTCAAGGGCAGGGAAGGTGAGTGATGTCTTTCAATCCTTTCTGTCTTCCACTGAAATGGACTTCCATAACAAATCTTACTCCATGTGAAAAGTAATGTTTAAAAACAGAAATTAAAGATTATATTAATCTAATCTGGTTCTGGGATCCAACCAACTTAACAAGAGTTAAAATGGCCAGGAGTGTGTGGCAGTTCCTGATTCCCCAGTGCAGGAAGGCATGTGCTCTGCTCCCCTAGAGCAGATCAGGAGATGACCCACCATCAGGAGAAAAACAAACTCAATAAATCAAAGTTACTACTGTGATGGCTTGCAAAGTGCCTCCCTGGTCTGTTGTTCTTTCTGTATCTTCCTCAAGGTTTTGAGTGGGCTCAAAGAACTGAATCAGAAATTTGCTAAGAAAATAACTTAGGATATTTTGAGGGAAAAAATGGCTCTACATTGATGCCAAATGCTTGTGAACATGTGTCATTTTCAGCAATGTATTTATAAGGAGGGTGAGGTATCTGATTAGAAGAGTACAGCCTGTCTTGGTTAGGGCATCCATCAGAGGTGATGGTCAAAAGTAACTCCACAGTTAAATCATCAGAGGTCTGTCAGTGTAAACAAAAGTAAAAATATCACAAGTGGGCTTTATACTGTGTATTGTACAAAGAGAATATCTTTGGTCTTCTTCTGAAAGTAACTTGCTCATCTTGCACTTTCACCAATGCCCACATCTAATTTATGCCATCCTTTGCATCGCTGCTGACAGTGATCTAAAGACCTCTTCTGTGATGTAGCTGACTACACAATTTCCAGTTTCTTATGACAAGAATCCTTCATCTTCCAATTCACTAATTATAGTCTTTTGGTTTTTGTCAATTTATAATATCATTTTAGTCTTACTTATACCAGATGTGGAGTGGAAATTCAGGAATGCCCTGTAACAAATATACACCGAGGCTAATGGAATCTGAGTCACAAAAAGAGTTTGTTTTCCACCAAGGTTTCACATAAAGATTTTGTTGTATTGATTCCTTTTTAAAACAAACTAGTTATCTGGGAATATTGTCGTTCTCTCCTGTTAAAAAAAAAAAAAGGAAAGAGAAGAAAAGGCCATTATACTCTTATTGGCATTACTTAAGGCTTGAAGAAAATTTTGAAGAAAAGGAGTAATAAATTAAAAAAAATAATTAAGGAAAAAAAAAGTCAAATGAAAATATGATAAAACCATAGATTGTCCCACCTGTTTCTATTAAAGATACTCAATCTCCCTTTGATAAAATTCTTTAACTTCTCATGAGGAAAAATGCAGTAAATATCTGGACTTCAGTAAAATATTTGGGACTGGGTCACAGGAAATTTCTTGGGCTGGAGACAACTAATACAAGGACTGGAACTTGGCTAAAGGATTGTTTAGATGGAAAATGACAAGCTGTACCTAAACAAGAAGCCTTGGATCACATGGACATTGCAGTGGGATTTCTCAAGGATCAGATCTGGACTAATTTAATGTAATGTTTTCATTCTGACTTTGGCACAGAAACCCAGAAGTGAGCTAATAAAACATGACAAACACAGCATGTGAAATCATTGTCACTGTAGTGAAAGATGGGGATGCCATAAAGAAAGCATTGGAAAGCCTTTTGTTAGAGACATAGAAATGGGAGAAAATTCCATGCCATGAAATGTGAGAGGACTGATTTAGGCAGTAATAAAACTTTCTGCTGGAGGGGTTGGATGATGAGGGTTTGAAAGCACCAAGGAAGAGAAGCAGACTGCAGAGTAGAAACTCACAGCAGAACTGTGAGCTGCTGGTGTTGCAGAGCTGTGTGAAGGCATAGGGGATGCACAGAGAGTGGGGGAAAAGTGCCTGGCTGCAAGGTCATGGCCAGACTTCATCTGGTACAGTGCACACATTCTGATACTCAGACACTGGAAAGAGGGATTAACTGTGGGGAAATGCCAGGCAGCACCATAATATGGAAGTAATGTCAATACTTCTAAGTACTAATTATAGAATAATAGAATCTTAGAAAGGTTTGGGATGGAAGGTTTTTCTTAAAGATCATCTAGCTCCAGCCCCCCTGACAGGGACACAATTGTGGTTTGCTCTTTATTGTGACTGCCTGTGGCAGAGCTGTCCTGTGGTTTAGCCTTGCTGCTTCTGCAGAGCCATGGCCAGGTGAGAGCACTCCCAAGAGCACAGAAAGCCTGACCATTAAGGTTTCTTCAAGATACCACACTGTGCTGAAAAATAAGCAGGGGAGGCTGAAAAAATAATGGTACTTTGAATAGCTTTCACTGGTAGATTTTCTGTACAAGCTACTTCACAACCTCGTTGTGTCTGTGTGTTTTCTGTATATAGCATCATGCTCTGTTATGATCTGACTCCATAGAATTGAGTAAATTAATGTGGTAGCAGTGCATTCCAGAACTGCCTAAAGCTCAACCATCTTTATGCCCCCATTAGAACTGCTGCTAGTTCATTCCCAAGCCAGACAGACAAATTCAAGTATCTTAGTTATCCTGTGGATGGAAAATGTTGAGAGCCACCTTGCCCATCTCAGTTACAAAGGCTGTAAAAGCTTTCCATTCCAAATGACCTGTTCTTTCTAAAATATAAGAAGTGAATAATTCTAACTTCAGCTGCTGGTACATTGTGTGCTCAATCCATAAAACTCTCGTCCCTGGATAAGGAAGTTAAAGCAGCCTACTACTACTACTACTACTACTACTACTACTACTACTACTACTACTAATAATAATAATAATAATAATAATAATAAAATACAGCAGAGGCTGTAATATAGAACTTAAGTGTTTGAGAGAACGCAGTGAGCCAGGACTTCAGCATTTCTTAGATCCTTCTTTTCACTAAAGGACACAAAGCCCTTAGCCTGATTATTAGATTAGGCTATTATGAGGAATTAATCTATCTAATGAAGTCTATATTTTTTCTCATATTCCTGTTCATCTTGCAGTAGGATGTTTGTTGGTTCATTTTCAGTGTTTTCTTTGAGAATATTTTTCATTATATTTCCTTCCAAAGTGATTTTCCAGTGCTGGGTGATGCTTTTCAGTAAATACTTTATTTCTAAAATTGCTTAAAAATAAATAAAAATTTAAAAACCCCAAACTTCAGAGTTACCAAACTAGGAAAAAGAAACTGAAAAGTAGTTTCTACTCAGACAAAAAACTGGAGGGGAAAAAAAACCATTGATTTATCTATTTGAGTCATAAGCAAATATGTTTCTAAATCCAGTTTGAAATTATATTCTGCATTTCAAAAGATGAATTAAATTTAAAGAAAACAAGCATGTTTTGAAAAGGACTCAAGAGTTGAACAGAACTTTCCTGGGTCCCCCACTGTAGAGGTTTTTGATCTGGGCTTTTTCTACTTAGCCTAAGACTCAGATCCTGGAGGTATATTTTGATTTGTTTTTACATTTGGCTACTAACACCAGGAGCCCAGAGTTAGTCTGGCTCCAGTGACTTGGAGGCTCCTCAGCTGAGCAGAGTCAGTAAATACCAGGGAGCATTTCAGCCTGGTGGATTACAGCCCTGCCAGTGTTTCCCAGAACAGCTGCTGCAAGGAGCTCCTTTAATACCTGCTGCCTGTAAAAGGAATTAAGCAGTCAATGAGGGCTTGCCACAGGACCTGTGGCCAGGTTTGCTGGAGAAGCAGAAGCACAGACATTTTGCTTTCTTCAGGCATGTATAAGCCCCTTAGCTGGAGTTAGCTGGGAAAAGAGGTGTTTAAGGGTTTAAAAGAGAAGAAAACCTGCTCACACCACCAGTGTTTCCGTAACCTGTGCATGAACTTTTAAATCAAGTAGCTTTGTTCATAAGCCTCAGTTATCTGGCATAGAACAGCTTCATCATTAATGCCAAAAGAACCCCATGTGGTGTAGAAAAAGCAGCCAGTACCCTCAGCTCCTCACACTCCCTTAAATACACTAATCCAAGAAATAAATATATATATGTGTGTTCTAAAAACTCATATTATCAAAAATTTGTTTTTAAAGGCCCAATTGCTGAATAGTAAGGCTTGAGGATCTATTTCATCAAAACATTATGGAGGGATAAAAGAAAAACAGGTTTAGTGTGTAGAAAGCAAATACCAAGCAGGGTGTTTCAGAAAAGCTAAGTATTTTGGTTTTAATAAAAACCTTTTGTGTTTTTCCTCAACTCAGAAATCACAGCGGGTCAGTTAAAAAGTCAAGCTACTTGCCTGATCGAAATAAAAGGCAGATTAATCTGCTACAACCCTACTGTCTTCCTTGGGAGGAAGTAACAGTGCAGCTGGAACTCCATGTGTAATCATAAGGAGATCTATTTTTGTGGAAGGGAAGCAAAGAGCGAATTCCACCTGTCTGGGTTAGGAACAAGTGTGTGGTCTGGTGATGGCCCAGGTTCAACACTTTTGAAGACTTGTCCAAGGTAATCCATCTCTGTGTCCTGTCTCCCAGCTCATAGGAAAGTCTAATACCAATTCCCTGGAAACTGTTGAGAAGATAAATACAAAAAGACTGTTGTAAAGAAGACATCATGCAATTACTCTAGATTCCCAATTCTTACAATCCAATGAAAGACATGCAATGTGTTTAGTAGATAATGAGCTTTGTAAACATCAGTCTTGCACTACTGTGCTCTGGGGTCTATTTCAGACATTCTGGGGTTCATTTCTTCTCCCACAGAGAGACAGCAAGTGGAGCTGTCTATCAGCTTCACTGCACCACACAATGAAGAATTACACAGGTGTGATGAAAAGATCCCAAGGGATAAATCCTTGGGCCCTGACAAACTGGTATGGCTCTCTCTTTGGGCAAGATTTTTATGGAACAGGCCTTAGGTTTTACAGTAACACATTTGGGCCTTTTGGGAAGCGAACCTCTCAAGGGATCTCCAAATCACACAAGCAAAATGCCATAAGGTGGTTTCTTACCTGCCCCTGTAACTCCAAGACTCATCATATTATTTTAGGGCTTGAAAGAGCTGACAGATTGCGGCGTGGGGACCGTTTCCCCTTTCTCCCGCAGAGGGGGGAAACCCTGGGCTGGTGCTGGCAGGACGCCAGGGGGGCCAAGAGTGATCCCTTGCCCACTAGCGCTACCCCTCAGACCACCTTCCGCCCAGTCCCAGATGGTTATGATCCGCTCAC
>JAYDZK010000056.1:7724626-7739817 GCA_034509185.1 Euphonia xanthogaster | reverse complement strand
AGCTCATTTCAAACCATTTTTTTCCTTCTTCTTTTTTTTTTTTTTTTTTTTTTTTTTTAATAGTATATTTTGTAAAATTCAATTCTGTTACTCCAGTTCCTATTTTCCAGGACAGTTCAAGTATAGTGGCTGCATTACTCAAGTCAGGCTTTGCTTGGTTGGCATTTCTGTCCCTGGGGCATTTTGCTGGATTATTCCTCTAGTGCCTGTGCTGCTGCACTGTGGGGACTGAAAAGTGCCAGAACAAATGCAGGAAGATGTGCCAGCTCTTGGTAAACACCAGAGCATCCTGAAGCAACAACAACATTTGGCAGAAACAGAGACATTGTTAATAAAGCAAGCCACTAAAGTCTGTGTTTAATCACCAGAGCACCATCTCCCCACTTGCAAGAGAATTTTCAAATGAGAGGAAAACTCAAAAGGCAGCTTAAAGTGTCACACAGAGTGGGAACAAAGTATTTGATCAGAGGTTTAACTCCTTAAAGCAGAATTTTCCTTCCTAAGCCACTTTCTTTCCTTCTACAAGCTGAAAAAAGATCATGCTCAGATATACGTTTTTACCACAATGTGAATGAAATGGACGTATTTCAGTTAAGTCCCCAGATACCCACTAAACCATGCTTGTGTTGAAAGATTTTTTTTTTAAATATGGAAGTAAAAAAGACCTATTAATGCTGCTTCTGCTGGTTGCCAGCACAGATTTCTTTCCTACAGATCATTATCTAGTATTTTGGGTGGGATAGCAGAGTCACTGACAGCTCTGGTAAAGACAGCTCCTTCTTTTGCTGTGAATAATCCACACTAACGTTCTGCCTCAGATTTGTATTTGTCTATAGGTCTAATTTATAACTTCCCACTACACACCACTGAAAAGGAAGTTTCATACTTAGAAATTGCTGCAATAGCATAGGAATGCAAAATAGTCAGCAAGATAGGACAGATATAAAGGCCATACTGGCAAGTTTCTAGTCTTCCTCATTTCACAAGAGTGTTTTGTGGGGGTATTGTTTTGTTTTGCTTTATTCCTTCCAGGTTAGCTAAGTCAGTTGTTGATTTTAAGGTATGCAAAGCACAAGAAAGCCAGAGATGTGAATGTGCCACTCTAAACAGAAATGTGACCCCTAGTTTTCCATCCCAGATCTGCAACGCTGTGACCACGGCTTTTGAGAATCACGTACTCATCTGGGATTAATCAGTGTTGCTCACTGAAGATTGGTAAATTTACAGCTGAGGATGGAGACTCTCTTCTAAGCCATTGGCAGTACAATGATTACTTTCCACTGAAACACGGTGTGCAGTTGTGAAATGTTTGCCAGGTAGAGTTGAAAAGAGTAAATAAAGTTATATATGTGTAATCCTTCAGCTAGACAGTTTTATAGGCCAGGTTAGGTTTCTGGGACCACTAATAAAAACAAATTATATCTCCCAATGAGCATCTTGGTAAAATTATAGTGAACTGTCTAGGTGCTCCTTCAATCAAGGAGACAAATACACCATTTTTTGAATGTGGACTTAGAAATGCACAGCAATAAAAACAAGCATTATACACAATCAGAAGTTATTCTTTGCCCAAAGTACTTCCAAAAACATTTTAAGCCTTCTTTAATTTCTTGGGAAGCAACTGCATGGGCAACTGGCTGCTTCCCAGACACTCTATATTAATGCTCCATTCACAATTTACAATTTCCAAGGCTTTGACAAGTCATGAAATTTAGTAAGGACGCATCTAAGATCCAGCTGACCCAGAAATGTGAGCTGCCATTCACTGTGCTGAGTTCTCTTGCTCCACTAATCATCTTTATTTTCCAGTGATTTCTGCATTTTACTGAGAGTACTTGTAGGATGAAGGACCACACACAGTTCTTCCTGGTGGGAGGAGACTTAATAGTCTCTTCTATGTTTCCTTATGGTTTGTGACTATTGCACTGCTAAGCCACAAAATGTTGCCTTAAATTAGGGTAGCACCTCAGCCCAGGCATGCCTAAACACAATTAGTTTGTTCAGATTTTCACAGATGAATATTATTAAAGCTGTGATTTCTTCCAGGTTATAACAAGCTAACTCAAACAGAAATGTTCCCAAACATTCCCGAGAAAAATCCAAATTGAACAAGATTCAAGGTTTCTCCTCAGAGTTGTTAATGTAGTTCCCATCTTCACCATTATATTCCAATAGAATTCCTCCATGCTTTGTTTTCCTTCTTTCTGAATGTGTTCTACTGTTGGCTTGTGGGGTTTCTGGGTTGTTTTTTTGCTTATTTTTGTTTATTACCATTCAGTTTTCAAACACCAGAAGTACATACATTGGAAATATCAAGCACTCTTTCGAGGCAGACAGAAAGGCACAGAGTAAACTCAAATCACATCAAGCATTTCCAAAAACCTCTCAGTGTCAGAAAATAAAAGCACTGTGCTCATGCTGCTCAAAGAAAGCTTGTAGTTCCTAAATGTAAAAAAAAAAACCTAGAGGAACAAGAATAAATTCTTGGCTAATTTCTGTATTTTTCCCCAAAGGATTCTGTGACCTTGCTGATTGAATGCTGAGATTTTGGGGAATAGGGTAAAAAAAAAAAAAGGACTGAATCTTGACCCTTATAAGCACCCCATGCAGCTGTAAAATTGAGACAGCAAGGGATAAATCTTGCTCAGTTACAACAACAAGACTGTTCATTGGTTTTACTGAGTTGCCTTCGTATTAAAAAAATCCAACTGGGCCTTGATGTGAACAGTCGTCTCCCAAATACACATTTTGCTTTCCAAAGGTTGCATTGTGTTCTTTTATATGTTAGCTTTTCTCTTCAGTTGCATAAATGCACATGGACAGAAAAGGTTTCATGCAAATGAAACTAAGAACACATGTTGCATTAACACAAAAATTGTGCTGGCCCGTTTTGTTTCCAAAGGGATCTCTCACACCTGCTATTACTTCCATCAGACTAAGTCCAGACTCCCATCATGGACAGCATTCCATTTGGAACTGCTGTCTAGCAAGTCTTTAGGCAGCAAAATACAGCACTTTTGAACTGAGCACCTTCAGGGATGGTTTTCACTGTGGAGCACAAAGCCAAACCACAGGTCAGCGGGTCTCCAGGGTGTGAGTGTGGAGTGCTACCAGCTACCACTGTCCTCTGCTGACTCACATGGATACACTCCCAGCTGTTCTCCTGGACCTGTGTATTTGAACAAGGGTAGGAGGAAAACCTGCCCCTCTGCAGGGCTATTTAGAACTATCAAAAGAGTGGCATAAATAAAATTTAATGTAGTGCAGATTTTGGTTGTATAGAATGTGTCTAAATTCAGGAACATATTTGCACACTTTTATATAGTCAGTAGATCTCATAATTATCAACAGAGGTTTTGAAAGAATACCACTGACAGCACGTGGAAAAGCCATTCAGCTCCTCTGAGAGCAGACATCTATGGCATGACTCATTGGCATGATGTATGTGCATCTCCTGGCACTCAAGACATGCTGCTTATCAGATGATACAGAACAATGGGGAGATGTATGACAGTGACAGCTGGAGCCTGGCTGAGATTCTATGAAATATTTCAAATGGGATTAGATTAGATTAGATTAGATTAGATTAGATTAGATTAGATTAGATTAGATTAGATTAGGCAACCTGGCTTTTGGCCAGCTGTGATCCCTAGCTTTTACTGTATTCAATTAATTTATCTAAATGTAGGAGTCTGACACCAGTTGAAATGCTGTAGGGAGTCTGAGATTTTCACAGGACTGGGAGATACAACAAAAGACTTACAGGGGAGCCACATCCTTCTCAACTGGTGGGGGGAGGCCAAGCAGCTGCCACAAGGAACTTGAAATGCCACCAGACCTCAAACCAGACTAAATCCTGTGCTAGGTCTCCAATGATTATTATGAGAGAGAGACCAATGTCTCTCACAGACCTGAAGGTATTTGTATCATAGTCTCCTAAATTTAGGCATCCAGATTTAGACCTGAGACCTACAAATTTCTAATTGCCTAGTTGTAAACAGTTTTTGTTTCCTCCCAATTTTTAAATTCAAAGTAAAAATTTTATTTTTTTTTTATTTGAGGTTGCATGGCACAACATTATCCTGGTTTAGGTCATGGAAGTAACAGTAAGGAAACTTCAGTGATTTCTCTTCAGAATATCTATCTATTAGTCCCTTTTAAAATAATTTATTCTTGTTCTGGTATATATTTTCTTCTCTAGTTTTTCAGCTGGATATAAGTAATACAATGATTTTTAAGCTGCTAAAGTAAAAGGATAATATCAAGATAATAATTCAACATTCTAATTAAAAATTAATGATGGTAAAATGTGGCAGATGACAGCTGACAGATTGCCCATAAGAAAGGGCAAACACTGTGATCATGGATAGGTGGTGGACCTCATACACACGGCTATGAATTTAGCCTAAGAGAAGAATGAGAACTGGAAAGGAATGAAAGAGACTATTGTGCTGCTTGTCTCTGAAGTGATGAGGAATACTGGTTTAATAGTTTCCCTGAAAGGGTCATCACCAGTGGAGAGAGAGATCTAAAAACATGAACCTTTGCTCAGGATTTAGTAGTCTTAATGGCTACAAGCCAGAATGGTCTGGAATCTAATTACAAGAGGGAATGTGACTTAAGTTTAAATTATTCTATATTAGCTATAAACCTACTGTACAGCAAGATGTTTGCTATGAATATTCTTTGCTTTCCTGAAGCTCCATCAGTTATTCCCTTATACATTCTAGTTACAAAGCAAAGTTTTCTGCTAAAGAACTCTTTCTAGTTATGGCTGCTCTGAGTTTTTCTACTTGCATGAAGTAAAAGTGTTGATTATCACAACAATTTCAGTTTTATAGAAATAATTTTCTATCTGTTTTTGCAGCAGATGAATTTATGTCCATGATACAAAAATAAACATGAAATTATAGATGGGAGGAAAAGAAATTGGCTAAAGTTCTCAGCTCTTTACCTGAAATGTTCAGCATTGCAAGCCTGCAGATGCTGTACATCCCATGGAACACTTCTCCAATTCCCATTTGTTTGTTTCTATTTTCTAAAGTTTTGTTTTGTTTACCTTAGATTGGTTTGTATGGAGTTTTATCCATGTACCAGATAACAAAACTTTAGAGTGATCAGACAGAAAAAAAGTCAGCCAAACTCTAATCATCACCACTGAATGAAAAAAAATCTCCAAGTGAAAAGACCAAAATAATTGTTTCAGGCAAATGAAGCACAATGCTATTAGCTTGGCTTGCTATGCTAGATTTCTGAGGACTATATGAAACAATGTTAATTTAAGGAAAATAAGTCCTAGACAGTGGAGCTGCTTATCCAGTGACTGATAAGGGGCATTGGTTGACTCTAGGGATGTACAGTAAGAGGATGTGTTTCCAATACTTAGATCTCCAAGACTTTCAGGTGTCAGTATTAATTAACCCTACACATTTCTCTGTGAACAGAAAATATTTCATAACAAAGTAAATTAACTGAAGCTTTCCAGAGCCTCCACACTCAGAGAGCCATCATTAAAAATGCTTTAGTTTATGTTTTAAAGACACTTGCAGCATTTTTCAACCCCCTTTATGTGTAACAGACTGTACTCAATGGATGATATTATAATGGGTGACTTGAGTCATCTTCTGGATCTGCCACTGCACAGAGGGAGTCAGGACTAAGCACCTATTAAATCCCACTGTGAATGTGAAGTGAACAAGGTAAACCTTCTCACCTCTAGCCTGGAATTCAGGGTCTCTCAGCTCTAAAGAAAGCCCTTCACACTTGATATGCCCTAAAAACACTATTAAAAAAAAAAAAAAAAGGCATAGAAGATTAAAGTACTGATTTTACTGTGGGTGGATTTGTGGTGCAGATCCATACCCTCAGGATTGTGCATGGAGGCAATGTTCTACTGCTAGTGACTATGTTACCAGTGAAAAAATACCAAGCTAAAGGTAAACAAAAATACAGAAATGTGATAGCCATCAAGATATGCAAAAAGTAGGTTACACATTCACTCAAAAATGAGAAAATGTATCAATGTTATTGTGTAAACATTTAGATAATGATAGACTCTAACCACAAAAGAGGAAAAATCAACTTCCAGATTAAAAAAAAACAAGTTCCAGTTAAATGGCTTACACATAGATTTCAATTAATGTGACCTTTGTAGGGTTTAATAGTTCAGGCTCTTCTCATTCAATTCTGTAGCATTTTGTTGTTACAACAGAGAATTCAAACTCCTGTGTTGCCATTGGAAGTACCTAAAGAGGCATTACCATTTTTATTCCAAACATTTAAATAACCTCTGTAATGGGTCATTTGTTAGCTCACTGCTCAGATATCAGCCTGTTCCATGCTCTAGTTACAATGAGCAAGGATCTGTTTTCCAAGCTTTTTCTGAGCTTTTATTGGGCCTTTGCAATGTACAAATCTTGTGACCAACACAGTGTTAAAAGCATGCACTTTACAAATTACCCATGACAAATGTACTTGATCACATCGTGTGGGGGAAAAAAAAAGAAGAGCTTTTTTTTTTTTAGAATTATTTTATTGGACAAAAGTTTTTGCTTTCAGTAAAGAAGTTTTTTGTCTCTTATTATGTGGAAGAATCAGCTATTACAGAACTTTGAATTTTTCATTTAAGCCTGCTTGTCACATTCTTGAAGTGCCAAATGGACACCCCAGAGCCTGAAATATCCCTTTTATACACAATGTATACAAAAGCTTCACAGGCCTCCACAACCACATGACTCAGACTTGAGCCCTTCTCTCACATACTCAGATGTGCCTACGGTGAAACAGAAATGTATGACTACTTTCTGGAAGTACCTTGGATGTCAGTGGTAGAGTATCTCTGGTATCTTAACACCATCCTCCTGAGGATTTGCTCAGTGTGCTAGGCCAACTTTCATCAATTTGAAGCCAAGTTGACTGCACTGATCCTTTTACTGGAACTATTTAATTTAGAGTGTGCGTTGTTGTATCAAAATTGGCACTTCAGAGAAAACAGTTCCATGACCCATTCAAATGGCTGCTAAAACAGTGGTGGGGCATCTGATTTTCACTGCTTTAAAATAGGGACACAAAGAGAGTGTGAGGTGCCAATGCTGCTAAACCTAGAACCTGAAATATCAGCTAGGTAGGTGTAGATTGCCGTGACAATTAGACAGAGGACAGTAAGTTCTTGAAGCTGGTCAATCTCAGAGATCTTTCACCTAAATCAGTTAATTTATAAATATGGAACTGTGAATGTCTCACTAAAGTCCCTGAGTACATAAAGGTTTTAATAATTCTGAAGAATTTGTCACAGCCTAAACATGTACATCCAAATTCCTGACTATTGTTCCAAGTTCCACCCATGTTCCAAAAACTTTGTAGAAGAAATTGTGTCATTGGCCAACCTGATGAAAGGAAAGGCTTATAAAACTCCTCCACAATGATGGAATGAGATAGGAATATTTATAAATGGTTCTATAAATACAGAGTATTATCAGTGACCTTTATAGTCACTTCTGCTCATTACAGTAAAAGCACATCTAGTTGTGTATATTAAGGAGGGAAAAAGCATCTTTATCCTTTAAGATAATATTGTTCAGTCACTGAACCTCTTCCCTGAGGCTTTTATAGTGCTTGGGGCACATTAAGACCCTTAACCTTTCTCCACTGATGATTATATGAGTATTGTCCTAAGTGATTAAGACTCACAATGATGCAGGGAAATGGACAAATAACATCTGACTGATTGGAAGAGAAAAAGTCTGGCTTGGAGGAAGTGCCTTATCATCCAGCTTACAGTCCTTGCCTGGATACAGGCTCGGAGTGCCAACACCATATTCCAAAAGAGTTCTGCTTTGGGAGAAGCACCCTAGTCAAGAAATGCATTCTGCTCTTTTGTTGGTTTTTTTTTCCAATTCCAAGTGGTTTTCATACACTTGATATTTAGTTTGGCTTATGAAGAAAGACAAAGCAAGGCCAAATGAAGTAAGAAAGGAGCAAACTTCCCTCATTTTCTCCTACTTTCAGACACAGGTAATGTGTTTAGGATACATTACTGTGTCTGGAGACCTTTCTGGGCAGATCTGCATTTGCAAGTAAATGCACTGAGACAATGGGTGTGATTTGCCTTTTTCTTTACGCATCTTCAATCCCACATTATACTAGAAACCCTTAAATTCCATTTAAGATTAGACATCGTGGACATTCACAACCTACTTCTCCTGCAATATGTGAAATTTTGCTCTGTGGGCCCTCAATGTAAATAGGAGCTTTTTAAACAATTTATACAAGATAACAAAGGATGAAAATGTTCCTGTTGATTAGAAATTCCATCAGTGGCTGAAAGAATATCTAAAAATAAAAATAACCTTTGATTCATAAAGCAGCACAGTGCTTTAGGCACTCAAATACAACTGCAATCAAGCCAGAGATTTTGTAAGTTTTTTTTTTAAGAGAATTCTTGTATTGTCTTTCAATATTTCCTACCAGGACTTTTTTGTGAAAACAGAACATGCATGCTTACTGTGGATTTGGACATGCTTGAATGACAGAACAGGTTTTCCTCAATAAGATTTTAGTGGGAAATATTTTAACATGTTGCACTTTAAGCTCATTTAAATGGTTGTGTGCAATTCTGTTTATTCTTTTGAAGATAAAAAAGAGAGAGGTGGGTGATAATTTCAGATCTGTATCAACCCAGGAATTCAAAGCAGCTGTTTTCTGTGTAAGTCCTCTGAGAGAAGGTAATCATCACCAAACCCAAGTCTCTAGGGCTGGATTGAGTAAGGTGGGAATCAAGCTCACTTCCTCCACTTCTTTGGGGCAATTTCAATGAAGATAAGAGGATTTAGAAAGTTTGCCCGCAGGCCCATCTTAGCAATATATAAAACAGAATCATTTTCCATGAAAAAAATTTTAAAAATCAGTTCAGACCAAATGCATGTTGTAGTCAGTTTAGAAAAAGTAGCAAGCATTAATGCAATGTGAACAGTGACTATTTGGCAACAGCATGGGAAACAGTCATGCATATTTTTAATCAGTTAGAATACAATTCAGTCATTGTACCAAAATTCAGGTTCAATTCAGAAACTATGGTAATCAATTTAAACACAGTAATTTAAGACTTGTTGTTTAAATCCTCTTCAACACTAAACTTTTGAAATTCACAGTTGGGGCACTTTTGTTCCTCAGTGCACATGCTGCCATTCTTGGGACTCAGGCACCAAGAGCCCTTGTATCACAGGATGGGCTTCACCTTGTTGAATTCATCTCCTGCACATCTTCACCTACATATTGTCACTTCTCCAGCTCCAGTTGTCTGGGTTTTTTCCATCCTAGTCTTCCAGCTGCAGCACTTTTCAATGCAATGAGCAAATGAGCAGTTCAGGGTTTATTTCCCTGGGACAGTGTAATTTTAAATCACGAATTGCTTATTACCATTTAGGAGCAATTCCTTTTTCCTTCAGATCTTGATCCAAGCATCGGAATTTAGCAAGAGCATACCATTGCTTTCAATCCCCTAATTCTTCTCAAAATATAGACCCTGCAATGAACTTACTTGCAATACTGATTTATTTGGGTTTTTTTGCTTGAACGTGTCTTGTATACCCCCCCAGATTTATCTAATCACTTTCAACTCTGAACTTAATAGGAAGACAAATTGTATTCAAGGTAAGCAAAGAGTAAGATACTTAATTACAGAACTGGAAGAATCTACAAAATAAATTGATAAAAATAAGGAAATAAAATGTGTCTTATCCTAGCTGTCATATGGGAGGGTATTTCTAAATTAGTGAACGGGGAGTTGTTGAATGAATTTATTCTTCCGCTGTGTTTCTGCTTTTCACTTACATTTGAGGATTTTCTGCTGAGTGCTGACAAAGTTACCATCTATGCCTTAGGAATCCTTTTATTTCTCTATTGTTTGAGAGCCCCAGGAATAGCATGGCCTTTCTTCAATCTGCTTGCTGTCTATCAGAATGCAGAAGGAGTGTCCCTAAGCTTATTTGAGAATAAATCTCTTTAGGTACAGAGAAATCATGGAGGGCTGATTCTTCTGTCCTGTTTACCTTTTCCATCAGGAAGTCAGCTGAACTGCAGTGATAAAAATGAATTACAGTAGTAAACCTACAATGTACCATTCTGTAAGCTACATATCATGAGATGTTTTTGGCACAAGCAGCCATTTTATTTCTGGTTTACTGGCATATTATAGTGACTGTATATAATACATTAATGCACTTTTGGGGCTGGGTCACTGTGTCACACTCCTATTCAGGGAAGCACTTAAGCATCTGTCTAATATGAATCATGTGCTTAGGTCCCACAGGTGCCAATGGAAAGTAAGTAACTACTCCAGTGCTGACTTGAACAGAGATTTATTCTTGAGCCACGTTTCTATAATAAAATATTTTCCTTTAAACTAATAAAGGATGGAATAAACTAAAATGAAATGCTTCCCATACAGGATTTTAGTTGTTTTTTCTGCTGTTTGTTTTGAGTTTGAGGCTGGTTTTCTTTTAAGAAGCTTTTTCAGAACATGTCAAAGTTTTCTATTCATTAAAAATGTTTGTCTGCAATTATGCAAATATTAACATTTACTTAAAGCCTCTGAGATAGATAACAGTTGCTATTTGTACAGAGATGAATCTGATAATCTTTCACTGAAAGATTTTCACCTTCATTCTGAAAAACAGTGATTATCAGCTCACAGCAAAGGCACTTTGTATATCTACAAATCATAATAGCATAGCCAAGTTCTCTAATTCAGATGCTCTTTAAAGCCTTACACAACCTCTTGTTTTTCTTTAAAAATCTGGGGCTTTTGGAGTTCACCTCTATTCCATGCTCAAGCCTGTCTCCAAACTTGTTTCATCCCCACTGTAAAATTGTCTACAGCTCAGCCAAGCTGTTGTAAAAGGTTAGGCCAGAAACCATTTCTGCCTCTACTTGCTTTCCCAAACCTACTCCTTCATAAAAGGAGCAAGTCCTCCTTGTCAGAACAAAATCCTGGAAGAAGCAACCCAAAACATTTTCAGTTTCTATTTTGCAGCTTTCTGTTTTCAGCTTTCTCTTTTACTAATCTCCCTTTATCTCTTCCTGTTCTCCCATCTCCCTCTCCCCTTCAGCCCATACCTCCCCTCAAACTTACAGAACTTTTCCATGAGGTCTCCATCAGGGAAGTGGTTTTCTTGCTCTCAAGAAACAGGCAGAACCAAGTTGGCATTCTCCTGTCATGTTACCTCCCAGTTTTAATCAAAAAACTTTCAAGAACATAAAAATGAAAGGAAAATTAATTATGTTTCCAACCAGAAGCCAGAATTAATTCAAGAACTGTACTGGAGAAATAGGTGGCTCTTATTCCATTTCCAGGCTAGCTGGGAGCCTGGGTCTCATTTCAGAGCTGGTAATTTCTAATGCTTTTGGAAAAAACAGACTGCCTGCTGTTCCCAGTAATTTTTATAATATTTTCCAGCACTGGAAATTGTTGACTAGCATGGCCTTTGAACAAAAACATTCACTATGCTAAATCTAGGCTACAGTCCTGTAGAAAGTGTATTTTAAAAGAGCAATTACTAGATCAGAACCAGTTTAACCACCAGCTAGATCAGAATAAAGTCTTCTTTACTAGACTTTGAGGAAGTGTTCTCTTCTGGAAGGAAAGATACAAGCAATTTGTCCAGCTGGTACCTTTTATCTACACCATAGACTGAGTGCTTTAGAGGGAAATAGTTCTGAGAAGTGCCTTTCCCTTGGTCTTGGCATCAGGCATTAATCACAGGACTTGCATGGGTTTAGAAATAGAGAGTTTGCCAGACTGGGGAAGACCAAATAAATAAATGTGCAACCCCAGGAAGATGTCTACAGAAAAGAAGAATTTTGGATATACACCTGAACAGAGATAATATTTAATGAGCTCCAGGTAGCTCAGCACACATACAAATTTGCCTTTTTTTTTTTTTTTTTAACACAGATACTTTGGCTCTCCTTAATGCCAGAATAAATTTACATAACCTAGATTACATTCTGCATGCAAAATGTGGAATTCAGACTAAGAATTTAGACCTCCAGTGTAATTTGGGATGACCTGAAGTGTTGCTTCAGAAGGTCACTGATAGCGTGTCAGATCTGTCAGTTCTGTCTCTATACTTGATACTCTCAAGCATCCCAAATGGCTTTAGGTGCCTAAATCTGAGATACTGAGCTGAATTTATTTTGTCTCCTTAAAAGTTAATTATACAGCCTCAAATTCTATTGATGCTGTTGACTATATTGTTAATAATGAAGAAAGTATATTAAATACAGCACATGAAAATGTCTTTCTTGTAAATCTATCAGTCTTGATCTAAATGCCATGCCAAGTCTGTTTCCATAAAATGCCACAGCATCTACACTGAATGAAGGGAGGAGGCCTACTGGACCTTGAACCCATATGAGCAAAGGCTGAAAAATAAATGTGGAGGTGAAACTGTTATGCTGAGGCAGCCAAGGGCTTTTAAGGAAATTAAATAATATTGGTCTATCTGGTGATCACTAATAGTGGTAAAAGGTCTTATCTTGATGTTAGATTGCTTATTTGTAAGCAGCCCAGGGAACAGTTTTAAGGAATGCTTTGAAAGTTAAAGGAATAGCCCTGTGGATGTGACGTGAAAAGCAGCATGGAAAGGAATATGAATATAGTCTTTCTCAAACTGAGCAAGTGACCACATTTTGACATGTTGGAAAGGAAAGTATTTCTGTTCTTGTAAGGCTGAGGTTGGAGTCAGTTCCATTAAACAGAGCTACAAAAAGAAGCCTTTAAAACATCATACAGTTTTTGAAAATGCATACATTCCAATCAGGCCTCTTCCATGGGATTTCTGGTATAAAGCTAGTAATTATATTGGAATTTCAGAAACAACTTGTAGAGCTCCCAAAACACAGGGAGGAGTCCCTCCCAGGGTTGGAATATTAAGTTGGCTGGAAGAGTTGTTGGCTTTACAAAACACCCAGGACCATATTGTGATCATATTGAGGCTTTCTTACATTTTTTAAAGATTTACATTAGAGCTCTGCACGGATACAGGCCACTTATCAGATAACTCACAGAAAAATAACTTGTTTTGTGTGACAGGCTTTCTCTGAGGCTGCCAGATATATTCCATGAGCACACATGGCCTGACTCTTAAAAATGCAGTTTTTTAAAACCTCATTAGTGGCTGGTAACTATGCAAAATGTCATTGCATCATGAAAAACACAGGCATACCATCAATTATTTGTACACAGATCTATGTTTAAAACACAAAGTATCGAGTTTCATTTACGGTGTTAATTTTAAGACATTCATTTTATATATCAAGCTCTATGGAAAGAATACAAAGTGAAACTACTGACAAGTCAGTTTAATAGAATATACCCTATCTAGTGTGTATTTTATTCCAAGTCAGCTGTTAACAATCCTACCCTGCAGCCTCAGGTGTGAATTTTAATAGCATAATGAAACTTCATGGGAAAGGAGTCTTTGACACTGAAGTTGTTTGTGTGCTTTAAGGATATTAATGTTTCAGGTATGGATTCAACGCCTCCACAGCTCTCAATTATGAAATATTTGCTGCAGGTTACTGTAACTGGAACAGATTGCATCTTTTAATGCTTCTTCTATAGGCAGCCAAGCAGGCTCATGTTTAACTGTAGATTTAAAGGAAAAAACATAGCATGCTGGTAATTGCATATAGGAAGTTAGCATGTTTCCTTAAAAAGTCCCACCTTTCATGAGAACCCAACACCAACACCAGAATTTTCTTCAAACAGATCACTTTTTGCTTTCCATTTAGACACAAGAGCAGTGTTTCAACACCAAGGAGACTCTGCTGGGAGCAGATAAGTGTGTTGGCTGTTGAGCAGTCAAAACTCCTTCTCATTTCTCTTTCTAAATGGACCCTTGTGTGTACACAAAACCTGGTTAATTTACATTGGAAAGAAATTTATAAATGTGTTTTCTTTTCAGTGACTATGATTTGAAAGACCCAGAAACAGAAATATTTCATGTTTTTCTTTAAAACGTGTTGGAAAATTTAATTAACAGCATTAATTCAGGAGGGGTTTATTGAACTCAGATTGTTTTGAAGCATTTCCAGTTCAATGACCATTCTGCTAACTCCAAGAAAGGGTTAAGTGGATTTTTCCCTAAGCTCTCCTTCCCTGTAAAAAACCAGTTAAGCCACAGCTTCCATGGTCTCCCTTGGAAGAGTGACTCATCTGGTAGACTGTAATTCCTGATTTATTGAAGTCCCAGAGCTTCAGCTGGGCTAAACCTTTAGGATTACAGTGAGGAGTCCAGTGACCCTGAACCTCAGTTTTCTAGAACAGTCTGCATTTAATCAGTTTTTCATGATCTTTTATGGCTTTGTTGTCTTCAGGGACAGTCTTTCTTGAAGAGAGGTCCACCAGAATTAGTTTTAATGAAACTTTGAGACCTGTACCCCTGTACATCAGATTTTGTAAATAAGGAGAAAAAAAGCCCCAAACCAACCAAAAAAACCCAGAAATGAACACTGTAAATTTCTGATCCATGTGATACTTTGGAAGTCTGTGATTTTGACCTGATTAAATCTATTCCTGCAGTAAAATATAACTTCTCAGAAACTGGCCTGTCTGCCTTTAATGAATGCAGATTTCCTTTGTTGTCATCTTCAAAAATCGTGTTGATTTGGAATGGGAAAGTTGTACTAGACAGTTTACAGATTTGTTTCTGGGTGAAATCAAGGTTATTTTTTTCCACAGACTTGAAAGAAGTACTGCATGCTCCTGAGTGACTGAGTGTAGATCCAATGGCTCAGTGACTTGAATACACAACATAATTAGGATTTAGCAATATTATTGCACATTCATATTTGAGCTCATAGGTTTACATATTTGAGCTCATCCTGTTTCAGATGTGAGGTGACACAAATCAGTTTAAAAAACCACAAAAATAATTTATAACCTCGCAACTGGCAGTGGGCTAAAAATATCCATTATTTCCAGAAAACTGTGACAGACAGTTAATGAGTTAAACAATGATAATTCAGTCTTCTATTCCACATAGTGATACTATGATTTTGAATACTGAATAAACAACATACACATCTTTCTTTCTTTCTTTCCTTTCTTTCTCTTTCTTTCTTTCTTTCTTTCTTTCTTTCTTTCTTTCTTTCTTTCTTTCTTTCTTTTTCTTTCTTTCTTTCTTTCT
>JAYDZK010000056.1:7711135-7724526 GCA_034509185.1 Euphonia xanthogaster | reverse complement strand
GAGGTGTATCCATGTCCTCAGTGGCCACACCAGGTGCCAATATTCAAATCTGAGCACCTATTGGTTTGACCACAGCACCCCAAAAAACTCACTTCCTCTCAAACCACTACACTCTGGAAGCGCTTTCCTTCTGGAGATCAAGAAATCTGAAGGAGAAAAGGTGATAAGAAGGTCATGGAACAGGCAGTGTGCAGCAAGACTAAAGATGATGAATGGCCAAGCGCAAGGAGAAAACCTTCATGATAAGTGAAGATGGGCTTTTCCACTTTAGGATGTTCACAACAGGACTGGAGTCCTTTTTCTGTTATCAGCTAGAGTCTCACAAAAAAACTTTTATATCCCTAGGTCAGCAAAGTCATCTGTGTAGGAGCAATTTTTCCTGTGACAGTCTCCCAGTTCATAAAGCAAGATAGTGCTACTCTTTTAATGAGAGCAGAGAGAGTAATATTTAAAAGGAGTAAAAATGAAGGTGAAAACAACATTCAGAGGAGAAATTTTTCATTATTTGATGTTTTGAAAGAAAGAAAATTGGAAGTCGTGAATGAGCTTCTTATTAAACAAAAATCAGAAAGCATTAGAATCATTTTCTTTAGCCTGACAAAAGGATTGGAAAAAGAGGGATCAAATTCTGTTTACCACAAAGCAGTATCTTCAGCAAAAAGAATTCAATACTACAACTCTTAAAAAAAAAAAAAAAACAATTGGAACACATAGAAACAGAAAACTGAATGAAGCCAGAAAATGAAATGAAACTTTTCTTTTTTTAAAGTTGTTTTGAAACACTAGCTTAATTTCCATTTTATAAGTATTTCTGGGGGTTTGGGGTTTTTTCATTTAATGCTTGCCGCAGTGCATATTTTTCCTTCTTAAACAGAGGCTTCTGGCCACTTAAAAAGATTCTATTGCTCTGCTGATGCTAAGGGTACTTATAGGCAGACTGACCTGAAAAACAAAAATCTTCTGTTTTTTCACAGATTCTAGATTGTAAACAGTGTTTCTTTTCTCATGGCAAAGGAAAGGAAACCAAACCTGCCAAAACTTTTTCAGAAGCGGGGGAAGGGAGACACAGAATGTCGGAGATAGAGGAAAAAGAGAGGCCTAGAGTAGAACTGCCAACAATGTGGAGGATAAGCTTTGCATCCGGCATGAAAAGAGCCAAGCCTTGTGTTCCTCTTCTAAATTGGGCAGATTTTCCCAAGTTCTGGTCTTTTTGGGTTTGGCATTCCTTCCTAAAAATTAAATCCTGAATCCGAGAAGTTGGTTCAACAAAAGTTTTGTCACTTCAGAGTAAGAGACAGACCAAATTATATACTTATGTTTTGGGGATAATAAATCTTTATTTCAAGCTAGAAATCAGCAAATACCAGAAGTGGTAAAACCCCTTTTTCCAAATATCTGCTTCCCTTCATGTAGGACTGGCTGGTGGAAGCAGAGTCCTTTGGCTGTGAAAGGCAGCACCTGGCACCACAAGACACTTTCACCTATTTTGTCACTGTCTCACTGTTGAACCATAGAATCAGTTGTATCATTTCACTGCTGTCCTTTCTCCAGACTACTGTTCAATATTTGCCCAGAAAATAGAGCTACAAAGTGGAATTTCTTCTTTCCTCTGCCACTGCCCAATTCAACATAACAGCTCTGAGTTTATACCAGTAACACTGAGAAAGTGTCATTAGAACCCAAAGGGATCCTAGCCCTGCTGTTGGGTTTTTGCTACATGAACCCACTGAGTTCCACAGTGCTCGCAGGCAGCTCCTTGCTGAGCAGGGAATGCCAAACTTAGCACTGTCCTGCAATGATGTTTGCTAGTTTTGGTACTCTTAAATTCATTGCAGAGACCACCAGAAATAGGGGTTTAAACCACCAAGAACAGAAGAGATTAACTGAATTAGGGGACAAGAGTGCAATCTGAGAAAGCTGGGTATTTTTTGAGCCCTTGGTGTTTGCTCCTTCTATCACACAAAGAAAGTGGTTTAACCTCTTCTTTCTGTCCCTTTTTTGCCCCAAACTGGGAGCTAAGGAGGATCTTGTCCTTGTTGAAGATGTGCACAAATACTGTTGCAGTGAGAACCAGATGGGCAACAACAAAGATTCCTCTGTGGAAACTTCAGATAGTGTGGACTAAATGAGGCATAGTGTTATACTGAAGAGTAAGAAATGGAAAGGAGTCTCTCTCATGGAATACCATCCTGTATTAATGTAAGCCCATCCTGTGCTCTGCTGGATGCAGCTGTTCTGCAGGAAAGAGAGGCTCACACAATAAAACAGGATTGCAATACACTTGTGCAAGGGGGCATGTAATTATCTGATTCTGAGTCCTGTTGACACGTCAAAGAGGACTTGGGATGCACTGTTATTTCATACTTCTATTCTCTCTGGTTATGCCTACAACCCAGAGCAGTATAGTACTTAGGTTGGTTTATTATTTTTGCTCTCAGCCCATTAAAGGGTTTTGCAATACTATTCATTTGTCTTGCAAATAATGTCAATTTCCAGGTAATTATGAGTAGTTTTTGAATGTAGTATATACATCCAGATGGAGATGTTTTCTTATAGTGATTATTTCATACCACTTAACACCAAATTTTGTTCTGTTGTACTCAATACAGAAATTAGGTAAAATACAGCATTCTTCTTACATCTGTGTTCATTGGCATGAATAAGAGTTTTCTATACACAGGTAGATCAGGAGTCAGACCTTGCAAAATTAATAACATGAGTACAAACCCCACAGGAATTTGCAGTGCTGTTGAGGTGTTTGCTTTCTGATTCACTGGCAATGTGGAAAACATAACCAGCTAGGCACTGGCTAAGGATTACAGGTCCTATTACAGGCCCTATTTCTAAACTACTGGAGTAATCTATGAATTTAAAATACTGCAAAGAACACATTCGCTTCTTTTCTTTGCCAGCTGCAAGTTTCCAAGCACTCAGTCTGCCAGTCAATAATTTATTTTCTTCTGAATTGTATGACTTCATTAAAAGGCTTATAATATTTTTGGCTGGTTACATTTATTTTAATTATTTAACTATTATTCTTGATCTAGCATGACCTTTGAGTCTAATCAAGCTTCTATTGGTTTGTTTTTCAAAGACAGTTAACCAAGCCCAGACCTCTTAAAAAAAAAGTAATATTCAATTTATGCTGGTTTTTTTTTTCAATTCTTTCATAAATCTAAGAAAACTAAATGAGTACCTTCTTGCTCTTACTTTCCTAAGTCAAAGCTGGAAAATTTGAGAAGAAAAAGGGTGTTAAACTTAAAAAAAAAAAATCCAGTTGCAGCAAGTAGTTGCAGATACACGCTTCAAAATTCTCAGTGAATCCAACACATTTTTGAATTAGCTCTGCTTTTCCTGTAATGCAGGAAAAAAGTCTTAGTGCCAGGTTATACTTGTATTTTAATTCAACTCAGGATATTAGCCAGAAATCCAAACCAAGTGTGATTATTGATAGTCTCAGCATGTGCAGTGGAAGACAGCTGAGTGATAATGGATTTGTGTATATTTTGGTATCTCATCAAGTAGTATGGTACCTCATCAAGTATTGGATGCATTTGTGCCTCGTGCTACTTATCTCTCGCATGTCAAAAAACCATCTTGAGTACTTTAAGATGTGAAGCATGATGTGTGTATTTCCTCTCCAAGGAGCATGCTTTCCTCATTAGCATGAGGAGCACTTGCACATGTATGGGGAGGGATTCTGGGGATCTAGGTCAGGTGGAGCTACACAGTTTTACAAATTAACACTGTACTGTACCATTCACATTATTTACAGTAAAATGATCACACTTCTCAGAGAGATGAGGAGAAAGCAACACAAACCAGTGTGTGAAGCATTATTTTCCTTTTGTAAATTAACGGATTAAATGACCTATGGAGGTAACTGCAGCAAGAAATATGAGTAAGGATGAGTTCAAACAGTTCTTTACCCATGCCACTGGAATGCTTTAGACAACACAGGATGTGCACTCTTGTCATAGGGGTATTTCTCCAAATGCCTAAATGGTTCAATCAGTGCAGTGGAGATACTCATGCATTTGACAAAATTCAAATCTGCCTGAGATTTTCAAGATCTGCCATCACAGTGGCTATTCTGTACCCAAGCTGCAAGAACACCACTAGACACTTAGGGCTTTCATGAAGGAAGACAACACTGCAAAGGGCTTATCATCCTCAGTCAGATCAATACAAATACCCTGAAAACTCCCATGATAATGTCATGGCAGATGTGTTGTTTTGGAGATGAATGTGTGGCTTCTGGAAGCTTGAAGAAAGAGACAGCTGTGATCAATATGAATTCTATCTCTCTTGGAATATTACAGGGTAATGAAGAATGTGTTGGAAATGGATGTATCTGAGGGATGAAAAGTTTTAGGGAAAGGATCCCAGGTTTAATTTGCTGTGCTAGGACTGTCCACAAGACCTTTTCAGAAAAGCCCAGAGTACTGGCCCTGTGACAGGCCTCAGCAGCATTTGTATGACCTCTGGTTTTCCATTCCCACACTATCACCTCTTTCCCAAGAGCAACAACTGTCCACAACATACCCTCCTCCCACCTTCCACTAGGATACTCTGGGGTGAAAATGAGAATCCAATATTTACACCCCTGTCTGCAAATGTCTGTGGTTGGTACTGTGAACAGAGTAATAACAAAATGCTGCTACCAGCAGATCAGTGATGGGACAGCCACACCTGGGGCAGCATGGGCTAAACCACAGTGTGGGTATGGAACATGGAGGTGGCACCTGGGACTTGGAAACGTTTGGGTTAAATGATAATTGATAGCATATAGACGCTACATTCTCCTGCTCAGCAGTGAACCAGCATCATGAAAGTGATGGGGTTCTGCAGAGGAAGGACAAAACCTCTGTTGGAGTCCAGAGGCAACAAAGATGATTTGTGGAGCACCTTTCCTATGAGGAAAGGCTGAGGGGATTCTTCACCCTGGGGAAAAGAAGGCTTCAAAGTGGTCTTTTACTGGCCTTCCAGGGCATCAAGGGGGTCTACAAGAAAGCTGGAGAGGAGCTTTTTCCAAGGACATGTAGAGATAGGACAAGGGGAGGGATGGCTTTAAACTGAAAGAGGGTAGAATTAGATAGATATAAAGAAGGAAGTATTTTCTGTGAGCGTGGTTTGGCAGTGGCACAGGTTGCCCAGAGAAGCTGTGGGTGGCCCATCCCTGAAGTGTTCAAGGCTAGGTTGGGTGGGGTTTTGAGCAACCTGATCCAGTGGGAAGTGTCCTTGTGTAGTAGGAGGATTCAAACTAGATGAACTGAAATGTCTTTTTCAGCCCCAACCATTCAATGATTCTGTGATTTTAAAGTGTAGCTACTCTGAAAATAGTCACCAGTTTCCTCTCTATTCCTTGTTCATTAGGATAAAACATAGAACATCTTTGTCCATATTCACTTATCTTTACGGGGGTCAAAAGTGCAGATATAAAATCTACACAGCTTTCTTGGCCTCAGTCTGAGAAGCATTAGTACAGAGAGCAAAGGAAATGACTTCTAGTTGAGAAGTGGGAACAGATCCCTATGTTCCTCTTCTGCTATCATACATAGGAAAAAGTACATTTTGGTTTCTGGACCAGTGACTTCCCAGGAGCTTATACTGATTAAAAACAATCGCTTACAACGAAAAGAAATCCAAAAGCCTATAAATATTTATGTCAGATTCAAAGCCACAGAAAGATGAGTATGAAACAAATAAGTAAAAAGGAAAAAAAAAAAAAGGTTAGTACAATGGCTGGCACATGAGGCAGACTGAATTCCACACTGCACTCAACCCCACTATGACGATTCTGCAATAGGGAGAGGTGATGCAACAGAAGACTTTTGGAGAGATACCGAAAGGAATAAGAGACCTTCTTGCTTTCTCTGTGATGAAAAATTCTAGGTTGTGCTTTTTCCACCTTCCCTGGATCCAGAAGAGCCTTCGTGTGCCAAAGGTTGAAACAATACATGCCTGTTGGTGCACAAGTGAGTGCTGTTCCTTGGATGTTTTCTCTGTTTTTCAGCAGGACTGTAATCTTTTAAAGGTATTTAAGTCACAGGAAAGGAGATAACAGTCACTACTGACTTTCCACAGATCTTCCCTATTCATGTTCTTCTAATCAAGACAGCATTCACCTTTCTTCTCTCTTCCACTGAAAGAAGAGATGAAGCTTGCTCAAATGGCAGCAAATTTCAGTGATTTAAAGTCTTTACAACTGTACTTTGTCTCTGTATAAACCTTAAAAGGACTCCAGCTCACTTTCAATGTCCAGGGACAGGAGAGGGACACAGCAACACAACCCTAAGGTAGGCACTTCTAATGCATATTTTAAGTTTACTAATGACATATGCTGCTCAGAAAAAGGAACAGAATTCCATAGCTTTGAATAAATGGTAGTGGGTTTTCTGTCCTGAAGACACTGAAGAATTTTCATAATTACACCACATTAGCTACATCTGCACAAGACTTAAGATGTGTATTCAAAATTGATTTATGTGACACGATGTATGCATGTCAGGAGATTTCTGTAAATCTAATTTTTAAAAGAATAAATATTATATCTAATACTCTCAGGCTCTATAAAGGTATTGTGAGAAATGATACTCACTTCCAAAAATTTAAGGTTTATTAAGACCTTATAAAAAATACAACAGAAGACTGAATAGAGAAAATATGGCTCCAGGAGCAGAGGCTCTTTTTCCCACCATGTGCTTGCTCATCCACACAATCCATGTTCCCTCTTTTAACCTTTTAGCCCCTCCCAAAATTCTGTCCATCGACTCCTTCTTCGCTGTCCAGTGGTGGAGTTTGCTTCCTTAAATCTTGATTGGAGGTCAGATGTTGCCATAGCAACAAGCCAACCCTCCCAAACACAGGCCACCCCCTGACAACAAGGCCAGCAGGGTAAAACATAACTTTAGGTCTATAAAACTGCTGTTAACATATATACATGATATTTGCCTTTTAATTGTGAGAGTCAACCATCTCATTACTCATCTATTACAGTATGTAAAATAAAATCTTCTTCAGCAAAAAAGAATCATTAAGAAAATTAATGTCCTATGTTACCAACCCAGTGTAGAGACACCCAAATGATGCATCTCATATTTGGTATTATTTGTAGTTACACATATATAAAACACATTTTGGATACTCCATACAGTTTGAAAGAGTAACACATTATAAAATAATCTAGATATTTTATACAGTCTGCTTCTCAGACTTTTCTGAACAATAGAGCAGTACTAATCAGCCTAGCTCTAAGAATGTTTTTTAAAAAGCTGCTGTGGATTTCATGTTGTGATTAGAAAGGTATTCCCATCCCATGCATCTTCATTACTCACAGAGTTTTGAGACTCTCACACTGTGTGCAACCCTGTGTTGCAGAGAGATTTGTTTCAGCCTAAACAGAGGACTCAGAAAGAGGAAAAGGAAGAGGTTCTATGTCTCCTGGTAAGGAAATATACAACATACAGGAAAGATCTCAGGCACCACACTGGTCTTGTATTCTTTAGGCCTTATTCCCAATCCCCTCACTTGTCTGAACTTTCAGAGAAGTACTATGCTAGCCAAAACTTTTGCAAGATAAAAACTCACTTAGAGCAACTCTAAAACCAAACCCATTTCCTGGAATGCACTGGAAGTCAAGGAGCCAGTGGGACGGGTTCAGGAAGACTGGTGAGCTGAGGAAAGCTGGAGTGGATGCAGAGCTATAAAAACCACATGACAGGAAGAGGAAACTGAGCAGCTATGAGGGCAGTCACAGACCTGCCACACTTGCCAAGACAGGCTGCAAATGTGTGTCCTCCCCTCCTTTTAAACACAGGCTGAAGGATATCTGAGAAACCCCTGTATGCCTAAAGGAAGAAAGCATCTTTCATTTTGAGCTAAATGATACAGAAAGAGGTCCCAGAGGAATGGTGGTTGAAGACAGAGAAGTATTTGAACATGCATAATTCAAGGTCATGTGAATGCTTGTCACATCATGTCCTGAAATCATATGATATTTTGTTGTCCAGTTACTCCATTCTTACCTGAAGGCTTCTTGAGTTTACTGTAGTCATTCACCAAATCTCTGCTCTTTTGTGCCCTCATTGCTTCATTTCAGAAATGAGGAAGGAGAAGGGAGAAGGGAAATAAAACCAAAAGAGCGTATCTGGAAAATGCATTCAGTGATCAATCAAATCTGAGCAGGAAGCCTTCAGGAAGAGGGGCAGACTGGAAAGTGAGGAGCACATCTTATGAATCACAGGTCAAATCTCATAAAGCTGCATCTGCTCCATTGTCATTGTGTTTCATGGGTGCAAATGCAGAGAAAAATGTTCAGGCTGCCTAAGTCACACTCCCCTGCAGGAAGAATCACCGAGAAAGGGCCATTGTGACAATGCAGATACTCATCCTTCAGAACTGTGAGTGTCATAAGGACAGGATAGCCAAGTTGAAGATCTCTCGTCAACAATCTCATAACAGTATCTCAGATACTATTATGCCACACTTTTGAAAGGGGTAGGAAGCATGACAGCAGCTCACTATTACATCTGCCATTTCCTGGCCTCCCTCATGCTCATTGTTGTACATTTTATCCAGGTAAGGAGGAAGGAAGAAGTCAAGACCAAATGGTTGATTTGGCTGCTTCTGCATGCACAGATATTTGTTCAGAAAGATCTGAGCATAAAGAATACAGCAAATAAATTATTTTCCCCTACTGTACTTCAGTCTTGTTTCATTCCCATCTCCATTACGGCCTAGAAGTTCCCTAGATCTCCTTTCAGAGAAAAACTTTTCCTCATAAGAACAGGGCGTTCAGAAATAGCAGAGTAAAAGCCCACCATATTCAGGTTTAGTAGAGGCTCTTTTAGATCCTTTCTAAAGGAGCAGGTTTCTATCCCAAAAGCTGAAAATATGTGAGCACAGCATCAAGGTGGCTCTTCTCAGATTATGAAGAAGGAAACACACTGGTGTTAGCTCAAAATAACGTCTCAGAGTTGAATTTCCTTAAGCCTTAACCACGCAATTTTTTCATCGATAAATTTAACCTTTTCTTATCATTTTGCCCTTCCTGGCAACTGTTTACATGCAGCACACATCATCACTGATAAAACAATGGAACAGTTCCTGGAACAAAAATTTTCAGTGCATTCTCTCCTGAAAACCGCGGAGTATTTATTGCCCTTACATTCAGCAGGGAGGAATCAAGCTGCAAGAGAATGAACTCTTCATGTAATGCTTCTCCTTAATATTTTATTGGCTAGAATGGAATTCCCCATTTTTCCTTGTCCCTTCCTCATCACTCAACACGGCTTCTTAGGAGCCAAATCACTTAATCCAGCAAACTCATACCATCCCTAACACCTCCTCCTTTCTCTTCACACACTTAAACCTTCACCTTCATAGTACCTCATGAGAACAATTTTTAAAATTTTACTATAGGTTCTGAGAGTGATGAACTAAAGTTGCCATCAGGTTTTGTTCCTATGGACTCTTAAATCTTTCAGATCTTTCCTTTTCATATGCTGATTTTATATTGTGGATTTACAAGCATTTTATTTTAGCTTTCCCATTACCATCATCTATTACAATGCACAGACTCAAGGAGACCTTCACTGGCTTCACTGCAGCTCTGTAGCTGTTTGTATTTACCCTTAATGAAGTCAGATTTCAAGATCAGAGACTTCAAAACCTGTTGGTCAGGAAGCTGCATAGTGGTTGCCATGGAAGATCTTTTTTACCATCATCTTGCTTCTTTAGAAGCAAAAGATGTATGTACAACTAAAATAGAAATTCACAAGTGCAATTTGTGCTTTCCTGATTAATTAGGAGATAAGACAGTCTTGTAATATCTGCTGAACAACTGATGGCTATCAGAATTGTTAAGACAATTTTTACCTTTGTTTCCAGGACTACTGAACTAAATAAACTGTTTCAGTTGTGCTGAGGAAGAGAGAAAGGGGAAAATAGAGATTAGTAATGGGAGTAACATTTTTCACTGACAATTTGGTTTTTGCTTGTAATTTACAAGACATAAAAAAAGATGAAAGGTGTTGTCCATAAGAATTAGAATGAGTGGGTTTCTTGGCAGAACCAAAGAAAAAAAATTAATATGCTGACCTATGACATTTATAGGTAATATCAATTCAAATCAATCAATATCAATTCAGATCAAATATCAAGTGAAACCACAATAAAATTTATTTGTCAAAATAGTAATAGATATGAATAGTAAAAAACAATCCATGCTTTTTTATTTTTGACATCACTCTTCAGCCAAGACCATGCTGTTCTTCATCTTTTCAATGGTTAAGGAATCTAATTTTAGAATAACAATGGTTACAAAGTAACTGCAAATTCATGAGAAACATGAATAGAAAACAATGATTTACATTTTCCTAGAAGGAAAAAATCACAATGAATATGACAAAAGAAAGCAAATAAGAAGCTGGTTTTAAATTGTGTGTGACTACAATGAAAGAAAACCCTCTTTAACTGGGCTGTTATCTGCCCCTTCAACACAGTGGTGCCTGTTATCATTCTTATAAAGTAGTATCTGGAAGCCTTTCCTTTACAAACCTGTTTTTCAGGTATATGCAACTCTGCTCTTAAATGGAATGAGAAATTACAATAGATTTAATTCATTTTCATTTGGCAAAAATACATCTCCTGATTTTTTTTTTTCATTTTATCTGAAGGACTGGGACTCTGGCCTCAGAGATCTGGGCTAGAAGATGTAACAGACATCTGTCTTGCCTCAGCATGCTGTGTTCATGTCAGAGAATGTCTTGTTATCAGAACCCTTTCTGAGATGCAGTTAGTTGAAAATTGCAGGTGCAGGTGCTTGCAACTACTCCAACTATTTGTGCATCCTTTTGAGGGAAGCAAAGTCTGAAGCAAAGGAGTGGCAGTATTTTGAAGGCAAGTGCAATGTAATGAGGGTAATTTGTTTGGAAAGGTAGGGATTGCACTACCTGTAATTTCACAAAGCATACTCTGAGAAAGGAAGAGCTGTATGCCTTAAGGTGCTAAATATGATCAGCATGTTCCATTCTGAACACCTGGACATGCTTGCAAAATGCAGGGCATGTCTCCATCCAAGCTGGAAAGAAGCAGCCCACTGCTGCAGGGTGGAGTGGGTTCCTTTGTGCAAGTCAGCACAAGTCCCAAACCCCGGAGGTGGTTTTGAAGGTACGCAGGTTCTAGACACAAGCTATTGCCAGAGTGTTTGTTAGTGTTGCCTGTTCCTCAGAATGTGGACTAATCTCCACACTTCATTCCCCAAGTATGTTTCTTTCATAAGACTCATGCCTTTCTGATTGCAGGTCATGGGCTTATGCAGCTGCAGGTAGCTGGGAGGTTGCTGAGCTGAGGTGGTAGGCTAAGCAGAGAAGTAAAAGTCATTCAGAGTCAGTGAGTTGACCTCAGGTCCTTCAAATAATGCACTCCAAGAGGATTTTGCCAGTATTTCCACTGGAAGCTTACCATGGGTATCTTGTTTTTTCTGTGTTTGACTGGCTGGTGCATTGGGAAGGACAAGAGACTGAGAAATGGTTGACCAGGGCATGAATGAAATTACTTTTTTCTCTAGTTGGTCCTAAGCATCTCAACCTGAAGTTCTAAGGAGAGAGAGAGTATGGAGTAGCAGAGTTTATTTAAAGCTGCCTTTTTCCCAGGGTCAGCAAATTCATAGGCTTTTTATCACGCTGCGTCTAATAATGTGGGTTTTCTGAATAGCTTTAGCTATAGGTGAGCCTAAACCACCTCCCTTAGAGTAGAACGGAGGTTTTCTCTTGTCTGCTTGATGCTCAAGTGACTGGAGGTCAGAAGAAATTTCCCCCCCTATTCTTCATCTTAGTTATTCACGTGCCTCAGGTGAGCACTGTGATGAGACTGGAAGCTTGTCATCACAAGAGATTTAAAATGAGCAGGATAATATGGGTTGCTGAAACACAGTAGCCTGTGAAATTCATGGCTCTCTCCTGTTTCTTCCTGGTGATGTCTGTGAATGACTGATCAGTGGCTGCTGTGATCCTGTGATCCTCTTCTTTCCTCCCTGCTAGGTAACACTTGGGACATGAAGCTGTTCAATAGCGACCTCATTTAGATGGCAGAATTTAGAAAGCATTGTTTGTTTTTATATAGGATGGTTCAGAAAACTGTGTTTTCTGAGTGCAGCCAGCTCTTGTGTCATGGGTGGAGAAGAGAAAGGCAATTATTCAGACATTCTGTGCTACATCATCCCTCAGCTATAAAGAGATCGTCCAAAAAGAATTTGCGAAACCCAAGGGAGCAAAAACCTCCTGCTGTGCTGTGATCAGCATCAGAGAAACTCTTCCCAAGAAACAGCTCCATCATATGCAGTAGCAAGAATCTCCAACCAGAAAGAAGCAAGGGAGGAAGTTTGTACACAGGATGGCGTCCAAATGCAGACATGTCTACATCCCATACAAAAAAGTTTCCCTCAGAATGGCTGTCATGCTAGGGTAGCCAGTTGCACCAAGTGTCAGGAGTGGCACATCTTTATGTGTTGTTGGGGGAGCACATATTAGAGTAGAATGAACTAAGGTTCAAACGATCTGTGTTTCAAGGTCTTTTCCTTTTCTATTTTAAAACTTGTATTTCTTGATTACAGTGGCTTGCCCAGTCTTCAGCCAGACTATTGATCAGCCATCTCTGGTGTAAGAAGTAGTTTGTATGGCCCAGAGGATTTTTACACTACTGTGCAAACCATAAATAGGTTGTGTGTGATCTTTTGCCACTCAATAAAGAGATCTTTGGAAGTGTTACTAATTCAGAAGAGAAACCCCGACACATCTTTGTTTTCACAAAAGATCTGTGAGGCAGGACAGTGCTGGTGTAAAGTAAGTGTTGGTCATAAGACTGGATGATGTTACAACTTCCTGTGAATCATTCAAACAGTGTGGATTTCTTTATTTCTCACTAAATCAGTAAATAAATATTACCTGATATGACATGTTGCACCCAAAGTAATTGTCACAAATGGATGTGCTTGAGATCGCAAAAAAAACTAAGAGCTGATCCCAGGTGGTGTGTCAAGGCTAAGGCCTAACAAGTATTTCACACACCACACTGCAGCCTGGAAAGGAGCAAGGGAGGGGAGATGCACCACCACACTAACAAATATCAATATTATTAGCAAAATGTTCCGCTTTGAATAATCAATAAAAGCTTACACCTGTATACTAAAAACATTGATGGGTCATGTCACCATAACTTATATTTGACAAAGTTGTGTGTGAGGGTCCTTGTGTCTGCTTTGTCAAGGGAAGCTCTGGGCTTCCCAGAGCTGGGTCTGCACTTGCTGTGTGTTGGGGCTTTGGGTGCCCAGGGCCATGATGAGTTCCCTGGGCGGGCTGGGGAGGGCGGGCGGGGCTGGCCTGTGATGC
>JAYDZK010000056.1:7672457-7709018 GCA_034509185.1 Euphonia xanthogaster | reverse complement strand
AAGATGCTGCTGCGGCCCATGGATTCCTTGTGCAGACACATCTCTGAGTGGCCTTGCCCTTCACCTTCCAGTTCCAACGGTGCTGCTGACCAAGTCTGTGAGGCAGAAACTGGCTCCACCTGCGCATCCTCACAGGAGACAGAAGCTGATAGAGGTTGCTTGGAACACCTTGAAGACAGCAACCTAGCCTGTTATGGGCTTAATGTAGTTATTTAGTTGTAGTTTAGTGTAGTAATGTAGTTTAGTAGCTGTAGCTTTAGTTGTATTTGTAGCTGTAATTGCAACTGCAGCTATAGCTTTAGTTGTAGTTTTAATTGTACCTTTAATTAGACTTGTTTATTAGCATTCCTTTTAGAGGTCCTTTACTGTCGACAGTTTTGCAAAGTTACCCAGTTACCCTTAGTTTAGAGAATTAAACTACTCTACTGTAGCTGCTTGTCTGATTTTAAATAATATTTAAATATCTATGTTTGAAAAGTTAATAAGTTTCTCAAATTGCCTGAAATGTGTCAGTCTTTGTATTTAACCCTCTGTATCTTAGATGATGTCCTTTCTATATCCCTATCTGAAAAAAAGACGTTTTGCAAACTGAGATCTTCGATATATTATTTATGCTGTCTCTCAGGCATGCCCATAGAAATGCCTGAAGCTTGAATTGAAAATTCTCTGAAGTGCCTGAAATTTTACACCTGAGTACTCTTGAATTTTTTAGGAATCTTTGGAAAAGTTTTCTTTACATAGTCACTTTTATACGCTCCTGGGGAACAATTCAGTCCTAAAAAATTGAGCTACCCCGTATAGCTGCCCTTCAGTAATATCTACATATATATGTAAGAAGAAATAATAAAAGGAGGAAAGTTTCTCAAATTGCCAGAAATGCTTCCTCCTTTTTATTTAATCTACCATTTCTTAAAGAATGTCCATCCAGTGCAGCTACCTGAAAAAATGACAAAGTGACTCAAATGGTTATTGTGTTCAGCAGTCACTTCTTGGTATTCCACTTCCGTAGCACTTTAAAGCAGGGCTAATAATTTTGCCTCTTGAATTCAACCAGAAGTCATGATGATTGAAACTGCTAAAATATTAATTAATCAATCCTCCCATTGTTAATTTAAAAGTTCCCCCTCCTTCTAGGCATGGAAAAGAAAGCTGCTGTGGCCCATGTCAGAGGGAAGCCTGCTGTGGGGACAGGAACAAGCAGCTCCCTGGGGGAGAGCAAGCAGGAACCTCCCAAAGGAGGATCACTGCCAACAACAGAACTCACTGCTCCACTGATAGAGAGACAATGGTGCTCACAGAGGTCCCTGCCCTTTGTCTCCTTTGCTGGGCAGGCACTGTCCCCACCACAGCCCCTTTGGCCCTGCACTTGTGGAAGGAGTAAAACACCCTCCCTGCTCCGCTCCCGCCAAACACACACACACACTTTGCTGCCCTCTGCTCTGCTCCCAGGTGCAGAGACCTCCACTCTCCCTTGCCCCAGCTCCAGTGTTCATCAGCCCCTTCCACAAGGAGCTCTGGTCTCAGTGGAAAGGCCTCAATCCCTGTGTGTCATTGAGCCTGACCACACAGCTTGTGTGAGCTCTGGAGTAGTGCTTGGAGTCAGGGAGAATCATGGCCCCCATGGCTTCCTGCTGCACAGTCCACCCAGGGCCTGGATTATTGCAGGTGGTTAAACTGCTGCTCTGGCTGGGAGTTTTGGTGCAAGTGCAAGCGTGCTGTGTGTGTGAGGGACATGCTGAGGGAGAGGAAGGCTGGAACATACAGCTGTTCAGTGTTGCCACTGAAACACTACTGTGTAACTCAGGGGCTGATTTCTACTGGTTGGTAGTATGCAGTAACACTAGGATAGAACTTGAAAGCAATGTTCAGTAAGAGCAAGCATAGGCAAACGATCTGGATGTTTTTTCTGTTACTGAGCTGTTCTTTCAGGCCTTGAAAACAGGAGGCAGCCCTGATGAGGTAACTGAGCAGGTCCAGTTGGTATTAACTGCATCCAATCAGCTCTCTGTTCATATGGCCTTCACATCTCCCCAAACCAATCACTGCCTCTCTACCAACCGGCACTAAACTGACATTCAACTGTATCCAATCAGCTCTCTGTTCATATGGCCCTCACATCTCCCTGACCAATCACTGCCTCTCTACTAACCGGCACTAAACCAATGTTAACTGACCCTCAACTGTCTCTCACGCGAGCTGCAGCTGAGCCCTTCCCAGAGTGCCTTTTGGGGAGCAGAATTTAACAATTTTAATGGATTTAGCAAAGCCTGACTGGACCAAGGCCTGGTGTCAGATGCACATTCAGAGAAAGCAGCTTTGAGTAAAATGAATCACAGCCAGAGAACTGTGTGAACTGTGTCAGCAGGTGCCAGTGCTGTCAGAAGAGCTCTTGGGTCAGAGCAGGGTTTCTGTAGGCAACTGTCCCTTGGATTTACCGAAGAAAATCCCTTACAGGTTGGACACTGAAATCCACAAGAAAATTCACATTTGCCCCAAGTCCTTTCTCTTTCTTCCTGCTTCCTTCATCAGCGAAGCACTAACTGAGGTAGAATTTAAAACTGTGTTGTGTTCTGTACAGCTGCTACCAGAGAGGATGAGCAGAATCAGCAGGAAAACCTGCTGCTGTCTTCAGGTTTATAATGGAAATGTGAAATGTCATGGAATCTTACTGGTAATTAAAAGATTTCTCAGGTCCACAATTACCACTCCCTAATTTGAAATAAAACCAAATATGGTCTGACTCCTAAGAATTTTACTGCACCTGTAAATCCACTGACTCGATGAGAAGGTCTAAGGACTCAGCCTTGGAGGGAAAAGAGGGTGACATAGGTTATGAAACTGAATCCTGTTAAAATTTTTCTTCATGATAAGGTCACACCCAGCCCTTTGTGAATCTAAGCTAAGTGTTTTTGATGCACCAAATCTCAGGTTTACTTGCTTACAAAAATCTGAATCAGAACTATAACCTGTTTCATCTAAACCATAATTTCCAACAACCAGTGTGACAAAACACTAAGTTCACATAAAAGCAGAGGAATTTTATCTTTTTATCCATCACTTTTTTTCATGCATCACTGAGATCTCTATTAAAGAGTGATGGTAATAAGCTCTTCCTAAGGGATCATTAAAAATATGCAATGAACTTTGCTAATAGCCTATTACAACAAATATTCTGTATTTTAACCTTACAGGGAAGTGCCATGAAAGGTTAATTTTTCCTTATTTATTCCCACCCTGTCACTCCACCCTTCTTGGCCCACTCCCAAAGATATCTTGCACCCATCTTGCATAATGCCAGCAAAAAAAAAGCATGTGTTATTCCTGACTGATAATTCTTAAGCAGTTTTGGAGTGATCAGATTCAGGCAGCTTTTGGAAGCAGTTTTCACCTTAATGAATTTTAACAAGCCTATAAGTAGAATCATACAAACAGAGTAATAATGGGACAAATAGAGACATTTGTACAACTAGAACGTTTGACTTGTATTCTTAACTATTTTCCAGACAATTTTAAACTGCTGAAGGACACACTTCATGACTTGTACCTCTCTTAAAAACAGTGAACCTCTGAACACAGAATTTTTCATCTTTGAGCTTACATGACCAAGATCTAATTACATTCTTGTGGATTGCACCAGGAATCTGGGGAAGGAAACTCATTTCATGCCTCATGGCATTGTGTCAGTGAAGAGAAAGGCATTTTTAACTGGGTCATAACAAAGAGCCAACTGTTGACATTTTTTCCATTGGTTTGAGTGGAATGTCACATGGTCTGAAATTCTGAAGACCTAATAAAAAATAAATTATTTTTAAGAAGTAATTCAGTAATAGAATTCATAATGCCAAAAGTCACAGTCAGACCACAGTATATTTAGGTTTTCTTTTTTACATGTATTTTCAGGCTAAACTTCAGGAGGGTGTTAATTTCTCAGTAATGAAATCACCCAGCAGAGCCAAGAATGACAGATCTGTTACCATCTCTACCAAAGCTTTTCCTCTGGTATTCTAATTTTGGCTCCTTATCCTATATGTATTAACTTCATATTCTAATAATTTTCTCCATATTCTAATAAATATTTCTTCATATTTTAAGAATTAGACAAAGCTCTAAAGCGACCTGAAAAATATTTTTGTTTGTTCAGGGTTTTGCAGGAAAAAATGTTTCCTTTTCTCCAGGAAAAGAAAATCCCGACTGGATCAGAAAGAGCCAAAAGTTAATTCAGTTTCCTAATCCACAAACAATACAGATAAAGCATTCAGTCAGTTGTAGTGATAATTGTACTCTTTGGATACTTTCTTGTCCCTGATGAAAAAAAAAAAAAAAACCACCCAGTAATTAAATGCACATTAGTATAAAATTATATTTTTAATAAATAAAGAAAATTAAAATATGTCACTACTTATTCACAAAATGGAAAGGTGAACTTTATCAGATGTACAAATCTCCAGCTCATTACTGCAAATAGCCAGAAAAACATTTCTCATCCTTTACACAAACACATTGTAAAAATCAGCATGAAAAGCACTGCCACATTCTAACTCTCAAGCCCTACTAAATAACACCTGAGCAAGTAAGAAGCCTTTGAATTATTTTTGTCCTGTCTGCTTTTGTATACTTTCCATGTGATACTAAAGTCAACAAATGTAATTTATTTTCATCAGGAAGGAGAAAAATTAAAAATTCATAAATTCAGTTCTAAAAGCTTGTTCTTAGCTAGGAGGAATCAAGGAAACAAAAGAACATAAAGGGTCTGAAAAAGAGAACTTGCAGTAGAACTTTTGCATTTGGATTCCTGCAGAGACTTTTTCATTTCAGGAGATCATACAGATTTCTATGAATCTTTGTTTATGTAATATGAATCTATGTATCTATATCTATGTATTTTTTTCTTTGGTCAACAGGGGACTTGGATTAGAAGGACAGATGACCTAAAACCTGATCACAAGTGTATCCCACTTGCCTGATAATTTACCAGTAGAATATTTTTCTGGTCCTAAGACTACCTGCTCAGGTATTTCTCAGGTTCACAAGACCTTACATTCTGCACCTATCTGGCTGTGCCGATAGATGGAAAACTTTTCAGGTCTGTCACAGATCTGTGATTGTGGGGGAGCCCTCTGGCTATCTTAAGTCTTCTGGGCACCTTATCCAGATGCAGGGAAATCTTTCTTCCCCATGCTACCAATGCTTAGTCCTTCAGCACCATCAGGGGCTTCCTGAGTCAGGATAGCAGCTAAACCTCCAATGCCAGAATCTTTGGTAAAATTTTTAGGAATTTTGTGTTCCAGGAGAAACTTCAGACTTTCTGGGTTTTGTTCAGATTTAGAATAGCATTTCTCCTGAAGTACTGGGTTTTTCCACAGAACAGACTTTTTGATTTAGGGTCTTTTAAAGTTTACTAATACATCTCTATTAGGATTCTGACCACTTAATATCTAGTAAAATCTTATTTTAAGGTTATAAAAATCAAATAACCAGTTTTCTGCTGTACTGCAAACATAGTTTTATTTCTACCAATTAGAAAAATTGATGACTGTTCATACCATAACAAAAGGTTGCATAACATAAAATTTGGAGATTATGGCTTCAACTTCCTTTAAAATGGTTTGCTTTTGTGTGTGTTTTATCCTCTGAGGCAAGATATTTATTACTCTTTCAGAAGTGGGAGATTAGGTCACCAGTAGAGAAGTAATCATGGTGTTTGCTGTGTTATTAAAATGTAGATCAGTAATGACATTATCTCATCAGTGGTGTGACATACCATCAGTTATTCTGTCATCATGGATTTGCAACTGCATCACCAGGAGTAGGCTGAACCTAACTGATAACTCAACAGCAACTTCCAAACATTTAAATTCAGTTTTCATGGCTATTCAAGGTAAGAACACATGGTCTTGTGTTATGTGCCAATTGAAAAGTACTCCATGATTTGAATTACTTTTTTGAGCCAGGGATGATTTTGTAATGGACAAGTACAGACCAGCGTATCAGAACTGGTTCCATCTGCCAGCTGAGTTACAATTCTATCACCCTATATATTAGTCCTTTCAGCATTTCTGGAATTTCTTGCCAAAATTAGCCTGGCTTTGGATTCAGCAGTTGTTCAAAGCAATGTAAAGGCAAATTCATGAGAAAAAAATAGCAAGTCAGGCTAAGATCAGGGAATTTATTTGTCAGCCTTATTGAATCCCTCGAAGGCATTTGATTGCAAGGAGCATACTCAATCTTTTATGGTACTCTTTATCTACAGCCTGAAGGAATATTTAGCTTTATCTCTTGATATGCCTTCTTTAGGCAATAAATACACAGTGGGTGCTGTTTTAAGTTACTATTTATCTCATGATATTTATTGCTACCCATACTTAACTACTCATTTTCAGCAAAGTTCTCTCTCCAGATAAAGTACCTTTTTAAAGAAAGTATTTACTGTTTGTATATTTTCTCCAATCATTCAATTCCATTTAAAAGTTATAGAAATTATATCTGAGCTGAATCATTTCACATACATACAAAGGAAAATGAAAGAAAAGTAACAATAGGAAGGTACTTTATACCATCCTGCCTGTGTTTAACTAATTAATTTGTTTAATTCTTATCCTTGAGTTTGCAACTAACCTGAATCTCCAAAAGAAACCAAATAAATCTTTACTGCACCTTTTAATGTTGAGCCTAATAATTTTTTAGTTAAAACTAAAATAACTGCAGTTTCTAATAAACAAAGGCACAATCTGTCCTCATAACCATCTTCTAAAATTTTCATTCCATTAAGTTCTGCAAGCTTTTTCTTTCAGAAAGGTTCTGTCAACTAAATTACCACATAGCTGAGTGAGCAGGACATTGGGAAGTCCATTCCTCCCCCATGGTACAGCTGCTGCACAATGTCAGTCAGAGCTTATGACTTCACAATCGTTGCATGCAACCACAGCACAGAGCCTCAGTTGTGAGGTGGAGTGATGGGATAAACATGACACAGGGCTCCAGTACTGACTGGTTTTCGAAATGAATTGTGGACTCATACTCAGCACATCTTTCTAAAATTGCTTAAAAACATTCCATATGACTCAGTCTTCCATTTGAATATTAATCCAAATTTTCAACAATTTTATCTCCTGAACACGGCAATAAATATCAATTACCAAATGCAACCTTGAATATTTGCAGTATAGGCTGTACAAAATGAAACAGCTGGTTTAACTTTAAAGATAAGCCAGTTATCTCTTGCCTCCAAAATAACAACAGTCTCCCAATGGTGTTTGGCACATCTGATAAAGAAAAAGAGTCAAGAAGTAGGTCCAGGAGCTGGAATGTGTAAGGAATCTTTATCCCATCTGTGGATGCATGCCATAGATGGGTTGGCCAAAGTTACAGATGTGATTGACTTGCTACCTAAATTGCTTTCCTTCAGAAGCTGATGGGATGTAGAGCTGCATGTTGAGAAAGTCCAGATTGGCTAATGGCAATTTCCTGCTGTGCCTTTGACACAGCTTGACTCTAAATCAACAAAAGGTTCCTTCTCTATAGCAAATGTCTACATTTTCATTTGACAATGCTAATTGAATACTTCCTCCTCAAAATTTGAACACTGACATAGAAGATGTAATTGTGTGTTGACTTCCAATAGTGAAGAGTTAATGAGCATGCAACAGTTCAGGCAGAATCAAGTTTCATGTGCACAAAAGCCAAAACAACATTTTTCAACATCCTATTCATTTAACATTAATTTCAGAAAATAATGAGAGGCCACGCTATAGACCAAGGTGTTATTGTCTTTCAGGTCAGGTTTGTTTGCTGAGAAAGGAAGGTTTAATTTGACCTGATCAGCTAAAACAGTGTCAGCTGTGTTTATTACTAAATGATGCAAGCATCTAGACAATGAACTCATAGATACTCTGAATAGACTGTTTTCACAATACTGGTAGGAAAGGATCACAGAATTTAAAGAGAAGGAAAAAATAATCAAGCCAGGAAGGTATCTGGTGTTAGAAAACACAAATAACATATTTTTTCCCTGTACAAATTAGTTAAGTGATTAAACTACACTGCCATTCGTGTGTTCCTTGTGTTCAGTTATATACTAAACCTGCTACACCCTTCAAAAGCCACAGCCTTCCCTGGATGGGGAATTCTTTTTGTGCCAAACTATGTAGTGGTTTTATACTGCAAACAAATGAGAACTGGTGAGATCAACAGCTCATTTTGGGTTGTGATCTAAGACAGTATGAGCGGTGTTCCCCAGAGATGCATCCCCAGAGATGATGTTCCTTTACATTGCACTGTGTATTATTTTAACAAGTAGCAGTGACTGCAGTCAGTGGAAAAGAAATACTCATCAAGCTAGAAGGTAGAATTGAAAGGATAACCCTTTCCTTCTACTCACAATTCATATTTCAAATAAGAGTTTGAGTACAGCAGAACTCCTTCCTTAAGGCAATTAAAGTTCTCAACTATTGACCATATAGAGTCCAAGTTCCAATGAGGATACATTTTTGTAAATCCTTCTTGTTATTTAATGGGTTTCATAGTTTTTGTCATGCTGGAAACAGAATTTATATTCATAATATCTTTGTGTTCATAATCTACAAATGTGGGTTTCTTTTTTTCCTTTATTTGTCCTCCTCCCGCTTTCCCTCTTATTACGGTTAAATAATGTTACTTAAGTAGGGAAGTAAACCAAACCAAACATACAAACAAATCTCTTCTAGATCTCCAACAGCAGGATAGAAATGCCAGTAATGCCATTCAGTATTTTTCCTGTGGTTCTTTTAGATTTACATAAATCAAGGTATGTTGCTACAAAAAATAGTGCCACCAAAGTCAGGTTGTTTCTTGATCTCAGTAGATGGAATTAGCTGTGTGAGTTTCAAAAATCAATCACTATATACAGTGTGTTCTGTTCGCTTCAAAAATATGGCAAATTTCTAAAAAAAAAAGCTGTTAAAATCATAATCCTTTTCTGTTAATTAATTTTGGCATCCCTAGAGCAAGTGCTCCCCTATAATTCAATGGTCAGGGTAATCCAAAATATAGTTTACAGAGAAAATTCTCTCTGTCATACTGAGGAGTATTGAACTGAGGAAAAGAAATAACTCTGTAATCTAATAGTTTGGATTTCCAGATCCTAATTTCCTGCCATTTGAGCACTGCAGTATTTTGAAGAGTAGACCAGGTTTCACAGGAAATATCAACATTAAGGAATGATAGACTGAAGAGTTTATGGAAGAAAATTCTCCAACTGGAACTGGTGGTAAAAAATAATGTTCTAAATCTCTTACTCTGTTCCAGGGATTTAATATTTGACTCAGGATGTTTCAAGTCCCACATAGCACTGGCTTATGCATCAAAGAACATGTCGTAACATTACCTCTCCTCAGTCTGGAATCAGCCTTTTTCATATAGTTTTAATACCCAGAGGGAAAAGCATGGGGGTAAGAAAAGCTTTAAAAAATTACTATCAGGCCATTCTTTAAACCTTTTTTTTTCAGACACTAGAATTAAAAAATAAATTGGACAAGAACCTGACAGTGACTGACACACTAATAGTAAAAAATGGTTTGATCCCCAGGAGACATTGTGAGCAAGGTATGGACAAACACAGTATCTACACCTTCATAAAAAAACTGAAAAGCTAAAGCCTACCTTAATTGAAGCAAGAAATATCACAGGTGTGTGGCTGATTAATAGCAGAACAACAAAAGTTTGAAGAGAGAGAAGTTTGACAATATTGGATAAGAAGACGATAAAAATTACTGGAAGATTGAAAGCATGGGAGAGAAGGAGAAGACAAACTCAAATTACTTCAAGAATGTGAACATGGAGAGGTGAAGCTTCCAACAGCTGAGGAGAAAAGTGAGCAGAAGAGATACGAGGAATTAGTACTTCTATCCTTAGACACATTGAAGTTCAAACTGGCATTAGAACTTCAAAAGGGGGATATTAGACCAACAACTCCATACTGTCTATCCAATCTGGAATTGCTGAGGTAAAAAAGTATGAGTGATCCACTTTAAGGGAATCATTCATATCCTGAGGTCATTAAAGAGAGAGGCATGCAAAGCAAGACAAAAAGAAATGGACTATATAAGATTCTAAGGCAGTGGAAGAAGGCAAAACTGGATGAATAATGGTAAGACTAGACAGAAGGAAAAAATACAGGTCAAAATAGGGAAGAAGAAGGCTGATGTGAGGCTGTGTCAGAGACTCCAATAAGGCATAGAAGAGTTTATTTATAAAGCATGAAAAATAAATATGAAGAGTAATGCTTAGGAAGTTTAGGCACAGCAAGGAGAATGAAATCTATCCAGGAATAAATCAGTCAGCTGAAAGAGAGAAAATGTGATTGCTCAGGTCCAATTCACAAAGTTTTGGATCTGGGTGAATAAATGTCCTTTCAGGCTTAGCTTGCTGGGTTAGCTTTTGGAGATGTAACTACAACAGCAGGAATACTTTGCTGAAAGACATGAATGCAAAGGTAACATATTCAATATGGTTATTAAATGCAAAGCCAAAAGAATAATGAAAGGACCAGACTGAAGCTCTCTTTCAATGTTGAAAATGTAAATCTCATTAGGTCATTACAGTCCATGTCTGGTCCTTGATATCCCAAGCTAGAAAACAATGCTACTTTTTAACTGCTCCTATGCATAGGGAGATTTTTCTTTAATTCATGCTCACAGGGGCAAAGTCAACAAAAATGCTCCTATGCTGCTCCCCACTCTTGCCTTTGTCAGGCAATTACTGTGAAAGGGGTAATAAAATAGAAAGGACAAAACAACTACTGTGTCTCTGGCTCAAACTATAACTGCAGCTCCTTTGGCTCTTTAAAACATTTCCTAGGCACCCATGCTGAGAGTCAGCCTTGACTCCTTGTGCTGACAACTCTGGACATTTTCAATGCAGTGCAACAGTAGGAATCTTTCAAAGACACAACCAGGACTTCTTCATTTAGTTTTATTCATTCCTGCTACCATGTTTTGGATTAGTGTGGATGTCAGAGTGATTTCATGCACTAAACCTGCAATATATTGAACTATGAAGTGAGGTAACAGCTATGCTGTATGGTTAACCAAAAATGTAAACCCATTACATTTCTGTTGATGTTAATGTTTTTGGACAGCAAGTTTCTCTTTGAAGAATTGGAATATTCATGAAACCTGCTTATTTCTTTCCTAATCACGGTCCCCTCCCCCCTCTCCCCTCTCACTCCTCCCCTCTCTCTCCATCCACTTCCTTAAAAAAAGGCTCCAAAAAGCTCTGGTCCGTTCCAAAGCCCTGAGGAGCTTCATTTCAACCAGAATTTAAGCCTATACATCAACTCCTACTCTAGCACCAGCTCCTTACCAAGTAAATCATTGAACTTCAATTCCAATACAAAATTCCACTTGAATTCTAAAGTAAACTCTCATTTTAGGGTTTTATGCAGTAATATTTGACAGTGTTTTTCTCATTCACTTAGTAGCAAGTGATCTAAGATTCCTAAGACTTGGAACTTTGGGCCAATTTCCATTCAGAAAATATTCAACACTCACTTGAGCCCTTTCAATAGGTGAGACTTTTGTTTTCAAAGTCCTTTTCAAATAGAAGGTTCCCAGAAAATACCCCTGGCCTCAGTGTGTAAGAGGAGCTATGTAATTATTACCAGCCGACTGACAGGGATCGTTCCATTGCTTCCTTTGAACTCCCCTCTGCCAACAAACTACTTGAAAACTACAGCAAACCCTTAGCGAGCTGTGAGGTTTGCTGTGGCAGTTGACTGAGCCTGCTGAAGGTCTCTCAACCCCTTAAAAAGCTGAATGTTGCTGCCTTGATGTGGAGAACTAAGAGGATGAGAGGCACAATCAAGGAGGCAGGAACCAGGGCATGTTCGTGGAAGAGCACTTTTTCCCAGGAAGCTGGGAGGGTCCTAACTGTAGTCACTGGGGTTCAGGGAGAGGCTGCTTTAGTAAAATCACCCACAGGATCATTTGGGTTGGAAGGCATCTAATAGACCATGTCGTTCTGACCCCTCTACCACAGGCAGGAACACCTTCCACTACACCAGGGTGCTCAAAGCCCCATCCAGCATGGCTTTCAACACTTCCAGAGATGAGGCAGTCACTTTGAGCAACCTGTGCCAGGGTCTTAACACCCTCACAGTGATGAATTTCTGCATTATGTCTATCTAAACCTACCCTCTTTCAGTTTAAAGTCATTACCCCTTGTCCTATCACCACATGCCCCTGTAAAAAGTCTTTCTCCAGCTCTCTTGTAGCCCCTTTAGGCACTGCAAAGTGCTGTAAGCTCCTTCCCTTCTCCAGGCTGAACAACCCCAGCTCTCTCAGCCTGTTTTCCCAAGAGAGGTGTTCCAGCCCCCAGAGCATCTTTGTGGCCTCCTTTGGATTCACTCCAGCAGTTCCATTCCTGCGTTCTACTGGGGGCCCGAGCGCTGGACACAAGATCACACAAGAACAGAGTAGAGGGGGAGAACAGCATCGTTTGGTGCAGCCCAGGATATGGTTGGCTGATAATCACTAATCACAGCCCTCGAACTCCTATCTTCCCCCGGGGAGTAACAACAAGCTTTGGTTTCCCAAGTCGGGCTGAGAGTTCATGGCCTTCCTGGTGCTCCCAGTACCTCCTTCTGCCCTGCCCAGCTGTCGGCTGCAGTCGCTGCTGGACACAGCAAATCTGTTCTTGGTGGATCGGCACCACCACACTGCAAACCAGGCTTCCAAGTGCTAAGGCAGTGCCCTAAACAAACCAGATTTTGGGGAGCTTATTCATATATTCCGCCATCCCCCAAGTTTCCTGAGTATTTATTAATGTTTTAAAAACAAACATCCAAGGAGTCCTTTGTCACACACTGCAGAGTGTCAGGAATCCTGCTCAGCTTCAGCTAGCAGATGCTCATTGCGACAGAGCAGGGACACTGCTGTTTGTTTTTAAATATTAGAGGAGACACTTTGACTATCATCTCACCAGATAAACATTTGGCCTTGTTTTGTACTGAAAGAAGAGTTTCCTTGATGCAGCAGCAGATTATGTAGCTGTGCTCAAAGGCCCGGGAGGTGATAATGATTTAAAGTATCTGCCATAAACAATCACTTAGCCACAGCCAGGGGCAAGGGAGAAGAAAACATCAACGAAGTGAGAAGTGTCAGATTCCATCCTGGCAGGGGGTGGGAAAGAGATAACGTCCTCTAGGCCACAGTGTCTGCCCATAAACACCCCCTTTGAATTGGTCAAGTAAGCACAGAGCTGTGCCGTCCACCTTTGGCATGGCTTCAATAAATCAGATCTACAGAAAGATGTTTGACAGGCTTTTAAAGTCGATGGGGAGTGTTATGGTGGTGAGGGAGAAGCTGTTTTTCTCAAACTGCAAGATTTACACTTTTGGAAAAAAGATAAGCAAACAAATCAAGGAGCCCCTTTCACAGATCAGGATGAGAGGAGCAAATCTCCAAGTTTTAATACCAGTAAACAAATGCAAATTATGAAAGTGGAAACGTTCTGAAAATATCAGAAATGTGTAATGTGATGACAATGCTAATTTTTCACCATCTGTTTTACTAGCTGAAATTCTAGTCAGAAGTTATTTATTCTTAAAGCTTTTTTTTTTTTCAAGTTACAGAATGTTAAAAAAAAAAATAAATCTGAGAGACATTTCCTGAAGTACACATTCATGAAAAAACCCCAAACCAACAAACATTTTCCCTTTGTGGGTTCTGCATCTATAAGAAAAGGCCAAAACGGTCTGTTAAAAGTCTTTGACTAGATTCGCTGCCCCTCTGTGCAGAGAGCTGCCACAATGATGTCCTGGCTCTGGCTGACTCCTTCAGTCCAGTGCAGGTAGGTGGCACAAGGATTTTCAGGATGAATAAGGCCAGGTAGGCACATACAATCATGTAGCAGCTAATTCCATTTGGATGCCAGCAGCAGGAGCAGAGCTAACAGCTGAACTCCTGGAATTAAGTTAGCCAGGCACATTTTTTGGAACAAGCTTAAATTAGCAAAGTGACCAGCACAGTGAATAAACCCGAAACACAGACTATATCAGTGCTTTACTTCATATGATTGCAGAATTTTTGATCATGTATTAAAGTGTTATAAATATATTTATTGCCTCATGAAGTCACAGCCCTGGTCCTTTGAACCAAACAGATTTTGCTGCCCCAGGTGTAGAAAGAAGAGAGTAAAACATGTTAATTACGACAACTGATTGTAGCTATTTCAGTTATTTACAAGGGGACTAATTAAGTTTGATGGGAAATATTCTGTAGAAACTGAATTTACTTTGTCAAGCAGATGAATGAGAATCAACAGTTTTAATACAGTTATGATGTTCTCCACTGAAGGCAGGAAAATGAAAACACTCCCAAGTAAATTAATAACTGGGATGCTTCTGTAGATACAATTTCTTTGATTATCAATGCAGGAGACTAGCATAAAAACAAGATGAAATAATCTCTTTCTGCCGGGATTCCTTTACATACAGGCTTCCCCACGAGTGATTGCTGCTTATTTAATAATTGCATAGCTATAAATTTTCTGTCTCCTGCAAAGAATGATATGGCTGCAGGCCTACAGGAGGAAACCCAAAACTGCACCACACCTGCCCGGATTTACCCATAAGCAGCTGTAGATGGCTTAGATACTGACAAGTGAGTTCCTCTCCTTTACTGACAAGATTTATAGGGAAAGAGGTGGGCCCCATGAAAGGCTTCATTGTCTGCAAGTTAAATGCCAAAGGGGTTCCCTATCCCCTGAAATAGAAATCAGAAATGTCTTAGTGTAGCAGAAAGCAGCTTTCCAATAGAAAATTTGGGGAGAAAGAAGTGCATTAAAGGCCATTGTGTGGCAGGTGCGTCATTTACAACTACCTGATAGAAACAGGAGCATAGAGTTCTATCGAGAGAAATCTGATACTTGACTGAAGGCTGCAAGCAGTCACCTTCTGCTTCTTGCTGGTCCAAAGCTCAGGACCTTCTCCTGAGAGCAAGGGTTTGCCATACCAGCTCAGGAAACTGAACATGGCTGCAATTTTGCCTATCCAGCAGACCAGTTAGCTTTGAACGTGAAAGTGAAAGACAAATTTGAAAAAGCTGATGGGAAGGGAATAATTCTGAGGAGAAAAGTCCAAAAGGCTCCACAGCCCTAAATATGTGCCAAGCTGAAGGGTGTCAAGAATTATTTGATGAGAGTAAAGTGAAGAACAGTACCTGGTCTACTTGCTCCTGTATTTTTATGCTATCTAGCAGTACTGTCATTGTCAGGGAGCCCTGTGGCTGGCAAAGTGCTGCAAACACATCTGGGATGCCTCATGTGAATGGCTCAGGACTCAGAGGCTCTCTGTTAATGTAAGCCAACAGGAGGTGTTACTGTTATCAGGGCTAACACAGCTGTCCTGGGTGATGGAATGAGGTTTGCCTCTGTGTGTTAAATCCTTTTGGAGAAATAAGACCTTCAGCTGAGTCTTGCACAGCTGCAAGATGATGTTCTGTGTAGGGAAAAAGCACTGAGGTGTAAAGTTTGGGTGGTTTAGGGTGTGAATGGCCTGCGTATTAGAATCTTTAGACTCCATGAACAAGAAATGGGTTTTTAGGTAGTTCAAGGTGCCTGTGTCATTCTTCTTAAGCATCCAGCTCTGGAATGCCAATGCAGGAACATTGACCTCAAACTCAGAGGGAGACACCAAGATGAGTAGAGGGATGGAGTACATCTCCTGTGAGGAAAAGCTGAAACAATTGGGATTGTTCAGCCTGGTAAAGAGAAAGTGACCTAACTGCAGCCTTCTAGTACCTGAAGGCAGCCTGCAAGAAAGATGGGGAGAGACTATTTGCAAGAGTCTGAGTGGCAAAACAAGGGGAACAGCTCCTAACTGAAAGAGTGTAGGTTTAGATTAAATATTGGATGGAAATTTTTTGTTGTGAGAGTGATGTGGCACTGGAACAGGTTGTCCAAAGAAGCTGTTGTTGCCTCATCCCTGGAAGTGGAATTTTGACCAACATGTGAAATAGTGAAATGTGTCCCTGCCTACAGCATTAGATGGTTTTTATGGTCCCTTCCACTCCAAGTCACTGATTCTATGATTCTACATTTCTTAGATCTGGCTTTGAAACAGTATGAGGGTTATGGAAGAAAGCCCCCTAGTGCCTGGTATGTTGTTCAGTGCCATTAATACTGTTCTGAGGTCAACAAGAGCCTCGATCCCAATTATCCATTCCCATGACTGCATGGAGTGCTGGTAAGCCTCATTCTCTTCACTATCATGACCAGTGACAGGACCAGAGGGAATGGACTGAAGCTGCATCAGGGGAGATTTAGGCTGGATATCAGGTAAAGGTTCTCACCCTGAGGGTGGTTGGGCACTGGAACAGGATCCCCAGGGAAGTGGTCACAGCACCAGCCTGACAGAATCCAAGAAGAGTTTGGACAACTTTCTCAGGCACACTGTGGAATTCCTGGGATGCCCCATGCAGGGCCAGGAGTTGGACTCAGTGATCCTGATGGGTCCCTTCCAACTCAGCATATCCTGTGATTCTTTTGTTTCCATTCCTGCTATGCTTGAAAAAGTTGACACATCAGAGCAGCAGCTTAACACCCTCATCCATAAAGCAGCAGTTATTGAGTGTAATGTACTTTAACTGCAAGCTTGTCTCTTTTCATCATCCTCTCTTCTCTCATCCTTTGTAAGGAATTTTGGCTAGACACGTTCCAGTCCTGCTATCAGAAACGTAGTTGTCCAAACTAATGGAGAAACTCATGCAAAGGCTGTCCAGTGAATTAGGTATCAAATATTGATGTGCTTTTCTTATCAGGAGAGAATACAGCTTGATTTTAAAGAAATTGATAGCACATATTCTTCAGAAACTGGTTTGTTTGTCAGGTCACACAGCAGTACTATCATCTCTCATCTTCTGATAAAGTCACAGATTCATCTCCTTTATCATCAGCTGTCTAAAGGTTAGGCATCTGGCATCAGCTCATCATCTGGGCTCCCCCAGTAGTCTCTGATGAAAGACAGACTTCCTTCTCATCCTTCATACACATCTGTCCTTCAAGAAGATGAATTATTCTTTGTAGGTGCCTGCCTCTTCATAAACTACAGAATACTGTCATGGCTGTCTTAAACTCGATGCGTAGCCCTTGGATAGCTGACATGTGGTGAGATGTATTTCACCCCATGAGGACATGATTCCCTACTTCTATTTCTGTTCTTTCAGTCTCTTGAAAGCCATGTCAAGAATTTTTTTTTTCTCTGTGTGCCCCTTGAAAACACAGGGACAAACATTTGTCTTGCAGGAATGCTATTCAATTCAGTTGAAGAATCCTGATCCAAACATATCAGCCTGGGCTTAGGATACTCTGCCTCTCCTTATGTGTGGCACCTTCAGGTTTGGTAGGTTTCTGCAAATTATTCTTTTTGACATTGACAGAAAATCTTAATCCCATGCATAAAGAAAAGAAGCAACAGCAAAACAATCTATAAACCCTCAATAGAAAAGAAGATAGTTTTGATAGCAAACTTTGAGATAATCCCATGGAAAAGGGAGTGCTGTATTCTGTCAGCTCTCCTACCTTTTTATTCTCTTGAATAGAGTGTGGGTATTCATGTATCCCATTGTCCAGGAATCTGTCATTCAGACAAGCATGGAACCAGCCCCTCAGGGACAGTCTCAAGCAATCCCCCTTCATGAGCTAAAGGAGGATTTAGAGAGGGTTTTTTAAGCAAAAACTGCCTCAAGGGTCTGGAAAGCAGATGAAAGAATTCACAAACTTCCACATTTTCTTCCATTAACACCTGGACTTTTCTGCATGCCTGGTAAGTAAGGTAAAGTTTAAAATCTGTTATCTCCTTCACAATCACGGATAACAAGATCAGCTGGTGTAAATGAATGGCATTTTTCTGTGAACCTACATACTATTTCTTGAGTTTGCTCTTTTACTACTTTGATGGCCTTCCTTATTTCTGATTGCAGTGATAAATGTAAATATATTTTTTAAGGTTGTAGTCTGATGATCTGTTTAAATTAGGTGGTGGGTTATTGGTTGTTTTGATTTTCTTGCAGAGTGACAAGCGTTGGTTCTGGTTGGGTTTTGTGTTTCAGATTTCAACAGCACTGAAAGGTCCTCTGCACTTCTAATGAGCTAGCCACATATTTATTTTAGGCACTTAACTTCTGGCATCTGACTTTGAATGCCTTGTTCAAAGATCAAAGTCTCTGAATTTGACAGCTCTAGTTAAATTATACTTTTAAAATTGTTTTATGCTATTACACAATTTATGTGCACTACATATCAAAGCTGTGTTGGGGGGACAGGTAGAAACGTGTTCTTATAGAGAAAATTGATCAGAGTAAAACTTTGGCTGCTGGGGAGGCAGGAAGTGATCCAGGACTCTCAGTTCTAGTTTCGAGCCAAATCTGGTGGCTCTTGCTGTTCCTTCAGCTCACTTCCCAGAGGGAAGAGGAGTTTCCTGCCTCCTTCTGATCTCACTCCCTGCTCCCAGCACACGTATCACCAGAATATGTGAAGCCTTGCAGTTCTCAGCTTAGTCTGAGTCTTGCCCTGTCCATGTGTCCCTGCAGATCCTGGAGCAGACCCATCCTTGCAAAAGCAGTATGGAATAAATGTACAGGGCTTGTCTGATGAGAATGTCCCACAAGGCCACTGCCACAAACACAAGAAGCAGAACATGATGGTAAATGGGAATGTCTCCAGAAGAAACAGAAAAGAGGAGATAAGCTAAGTTAGCTGCTGACTGCAGTTGCCTCAGAGAAAAGTTAGTTCCAAGAAGATCAGAGCTTTGGAGAAAGCAAGGGAAGGGAAAGGTTAGTGAGCAAAGTAACAAACAAGAGATCATTATGGGGACACTTCAGAAGAGAGAGAAGTAAAAAAGGCAGCAAGCAGTTTTTCAGTTAAAACTCTCCCCCTGTTGGACACCAGAATTTTCAACAGAGGAAAAAACCCCAAAGGCCCATTTTCACATCACTCTTGATTTAAACATCAGCCTTTTCCTAGTGCAGGATAAAACCTCTGCTCAATGTAAGGCACTAAGCAAGCTGTGGCTAAAGCAGTGCCCTGAACTGAAATGGGGAGAGCTTTGATCACAGTGTCTGTTGGAATTGTTTTCTGAGCATTCACCTTCTCTTCCCATGTAGATCAAATGTGAGGATACCATTCTGTGTTTGAGATAATAAAGACCTTGCTGGAAGGCAGACATCAGCTCCAACAAATCTCTTCATTAAGATGGTTAGCACACTTTTGCTCTGGGGCTGCCTCTGTCAGCTCAAAGGGCAGGATGAGCCAGATCACAGCAAACGACACCCATCTCTGTATACACAGCACTGCATATTTCACATAAACTTCTTATCTGTACTACTGCATCTCCTCTACAGTAAAATTTATAACTAAATAAACCTGTTTTCTTATTGATGGATCCTTCACAGCTGGGGTCTCTAGGGTGAGCTTTGACAGAAATTCTCCCTTTAATGGGCATCTTCATTATGTCTCACCCTATCTGGTGAATCTAAGCCCCCGATAAAGTCTTTCACTCAGGGGAAAACAAATGCTGTCTCCCCCTTTAGTTAGCTGCTTCAACACATGAAGGGACAAAATATCTTTGAGAACTTCAGATCTTTGAGAACTTCAGATCTCTGTTAAAATGCAATGGATGTGACAAGTGGATTCAAAAGTTATTGTGAGGAAGGGGATAAGACAAAATGTGTAGGTATACATAAGTGATCCCATAAATTCTCATTTCTTAAGAGATTAAGCTAAAGCATCAATTTGCTACTGTCTGAAGCTTTCTTCTGTTTAGGGGATCTTCTTTGGAGTCAAGAGAATAACCTTCTGACCTTGAGCCACCTCCCTGACTAACAGCTGGCCCATACAGCTAATCCTTCAATTTCATGAGCTGACCAAAATAAAGCCATAATTATGCTATTTGTATTTTCTCTGTTCTACAATTTTAGGCCATCCCTAAAATGCATTTGCCAGATGTTTGAGAAAGGCACAGTGTGCTTATGGACAAAGCAGTTTTCCAAAAGCTGAAAAATAAAGAAGAAAAGAATCCACCTTTATAAAGTGAATACTTTCACCTATAAAATGGTATATTATTTAATATGTCCTTGTATTTCCAAGGATTCCCAGCTTTTGTCTTCTGTTAGATTTACTTTTACAATCAATGTTGTGGTTACAGTGTTGTAACTATAAGCTGTGCAAGCAAATAAGAAATCAAATCTTAGACAAACAGTTAAGATAATTTCCCTACACATCCCAGCAGCATAAACTGAGTATTTATTTCCATGTGATCAGCTAATTAATAATATATCCCAACATTATGTTCAAAACAGTAGAGCAAAAGGGAAGTAATGAGATCTCATTGGGCTTTTAAACAATGATTCCTAAATGTTTGTGGTTGGACCAAACTGGCAAAATCTGCCAAGAATTAAGGGATGCTTGCTGGACATCCTCCCAAGAAAATCGATTCACCTGCAGCCTAGGGTATGTCTCTGTGTAGACCAGCACTGATACTGTGTAGGTACAGCAGCACTGATACTCTACCACCCTATCCAAGCAGCTCTGATGCTCAGCAGGCTGGGATCAGCAATGCTGAGCTAACACAGATCTGCTGAATCTGCCTCTGGACCCATCTCTGGGGGCTTTGGCATCATTCTCTTTAAAAAATGAACAAATCCTCTCCATCCAACCTAAGTGAAACGGCCTCAGAACAGAGAGATGTTGCTTTTGTAGAGGATGAGTGCTGGGGTCCTCACAGGCTTCCTGGCAAACAGTGTGGGGAGCACTGCTAAACTCTTCTTTGTAGTTCAACATGTAATTAGAATAAATGCAGTTGTTTGAAACAAACTGGCATCTTGTATGTTGTTCATTACACATCTTAAAGCCTCATACATTTAGCTCAGAAGAATAGTAAATGAGTTATAAATTGCCCATGGCACACCATCGCTGTAAACATTAGGTACCAATACTTTACAGATTAAAAAAGTCACTGAAATATCAGCTTGAGGAGAAGCAGTTTCCTTCACACAGTTTAAATGACATTTTTACCCTGAAGAAGAAAGGGGTTGTTGTTCTGCTATTGCAAAGTAGCCATGGGAGGAGGGGAAGAAAGCATGTTGGGGAAAATAAGGTTCAGGGACATAGGACTGGCCAAGGATGCTAATGTCCATTTTATTGTGATTTTTTATGAAAGGCTTCTGTCTTTTGTCATTCCTCCCTTTCTGTGAGGCATAATCTCTCCATTTCATTGCTTTTGCAGAAGATCTGTTCCCTCAGGGGTTGTCCTGGTAACACACTGGCAGGTTATCTAAAAGACAACTAGAAGTATAGAAATGAAGAAGTATGCCTAGCAATTATAATTTATAACTTACAACTATAATCATAATAAAAATAATGTGTTTGTGGTAATTTCTATTTTCTTTCTCTCTCTGTGCCAAAAAGTGGAAATTTAAAACGTCCTTGCATAAGTGTTTCTATATTTGTTCCATTAATGTCAGTGGTGATTTCTCTTTGGTTTCTATGAGAAGAAAGGCATAAAACTGTACACTTTAAAAAAATGTTTCTAAATGTTTCTTAATGCATTTTTTACTTACGGAAAAGAATGGAAGGAAGAAAAGAATGAAAATAGGAAAACTCTGAATTTAAATAGTTATGTCTTTTCCTGTCACTCTAGAGTCATATATTTCCAATGTTTTGTCTAGTTTAAAACAAACACCTTTCTAGTTTCAAGGCAGTTTCCACCAGAAGCGCAAAATAAGCAATGAAGAAGACAGAAAGAACACAGAAGCAATTGTAGGCTGAGCAGATGGGAAGAGAAAGCACCTAGAAGACAGAGGTGAAGGAAATGCCTAAGATAGTCTCCTATTTCAGTTTTCAGAGGATTTTCCAAGCTTCCCCACAGTGTTAGTCAGCACCCCATAATTTCCCTTCTGCATATGGTAACAGTGGGTGAGCTAACTCCAAAAAACACATTTTCTCCCCCAGTTAGTGGAAGGCTCCTCCAGGGGCCCTGCTTGGCAACATTAAATGTCAAACAGGCCTCCACTCCCACTTGCTCCGCCCGGGAAGGGAGCCAAGTGGGAAGGTTTGTTCTAACAAATATGTGGCAAGGACAAGCAAGACAAGAAACTCAGTCATTTTAGGAGTGTCCCCATTGCTTTTCATCCTTAAGGGAAAAAAAAAACCAAAAAAACACCTTAAAAAGCTATTCCTTTCATAGGAGACGTGGCTATTATTTCACTCCTTTGGCAAAATGGTGCAAAGGATGTCAGAGGCTTGCTGGGTTTGTTATATTTGATCAGCTTTGGCATTGCTGTCCTATGGGATATTACTATTAATTATCAAATTTATTTATTCTAAGGCAGCAGATGTTGAGGCGAACACAAGTCCACAACAACTACTACAGTCATGTTGATTATCCCCTCAGTGGTGGAGTTCCATTAAGAGAGTAATTTCCAATATCTTAGGGGGCTTACACAAAAAGACCTAACTGGAGATGAGAGCACTGCCCTACCATCTTTCCTGTGTGACAGACTCAGCACCAGGAAGACAGGGAATTACTTTGAGCTTCATTTTCTTACCTGTAAAATGCTGTGATTTGGCTCAACATATAGTGCAGTCTGGAGTCTCCTGTACCTGGAGGGAAGAATCTGCATTTGGCTGGATCTTCCCTGAGCCACAGGGCTGCAACTCTGGTCTTGAAAAGGCTTGAGCAATCTCAAGTGTATTTTGTATTAGGTAGCACAATCCTTTTAGTCATTTTTGTCTCTGTTGGATGAAGACTCCTATTGTCTCATTTTCCCAATTCCAAAAGACTTTATCTTCTACTTGTAATCTCTCGTAGGGCCAGCTAGCCTGTATGGCCAAATTGTGGCAGTGTACATCACAGGGGTCAAACCTGAAACTTTTTCAATTGATTTTGAGTATGTATAATGAGTAAAAAGTAATTTCTATTTGAAAATTTTGCATAACAAGACCTGTATCTTGTGTATACTTTGTTCACTTCTGTGACACCTTCACAAACTTTACGGCTTTACAGTGCTGCAACCTTCACACACAGCTACTGAAGAGAGATATGAAACACATGTACCCTTAGATGTTATATTATACTCTATGAGAAGCAGGCTATATATGTTAGACCAATTAGTGACGTTTTAGTCAGCTGTGCTTAGTTAACATGTCATTAAATGGCCAACAACAACCACATAAGTGCAGATTGTCAGGGTTTGATTATACTTCTCTTTAGTCAAATAAAGTTTTGTCAGACCTTTGATGTATCCCTAGCTCTCTGATGGTTTCCATATTTACACCAGCAGGCACAGCAATTCTCAAACTGCTGCTCAGTTCCCTAAGGGAACCATATTTGCCTTTTTGGACACCTGCAGTGCTCTCCAGAAGGTTTATCCTTTTCACCAGCTACTGACTCTAAGTGAAACTACATCAGTATGGGTTGAATTTAACATGAACATATGCTAAGAAATGTACATCAAGAGATAACACTCCTGCTATTGTAACCTAAGCCATGGCAGGAGAGATTTTCCCTTGGTTTAGGGAAACAGTATACGAAGTATAGAAAAAGTCCAAATTACTTTTTTTCCCAGGCAGTTGAAACATTGATCATCTGCTAAAGCAAACAAAAGCAGCTCCTTTCAAAAGAAAAGAATTTAAAAAGCTAGTGTTTGTCAGGTACTTAGTACAATTCAACATTATGTTTTTCAGCACTGTCAATCAAAATATATCTCTTTTGTGTCTTCTGTCTTTTGTCAGCTGAAAAGTTTAGATTTTCATTAAATGATGATATCTTACTTTAGCAGCAAAAAAAAAAAAAAAAAAAATAAAAGGAAAAAAGAGAAAAAAAAAAAGAAAAGAAATCCAGTAAAAGAAAATCCTCCTGGGCATCTGAGTACTAACATTCAAGTACGAACACTGTGTTCCATACCTGAAATCCAGCTCAGGATGGAGGCTTCTCTAGGATAAAACTTCAAACTAGTTGTAATCTGCCAGGAAGCCCCTTGGCAGTAGAGCATTCCCAGATCTTATCTTCTGCTTTAGGAAAACAGTTGTGGCTTAGTGAAAAGAAACAGTTTGTGTGCCTTGGGATTGCTTCTCTAAGCAAATCAAAAGCACAATATTTAAGGACAGTAGGTGTCTAGCTTCAAATTCACACTTCTGATGTGAATTAAAACACTAATGAAGATGTACTTAGAGTGGTCATGAGGCCACACCGTACAGTTTCTGTGACAAAACATCCCACTAGCCAGCTGCTGATGGGAAAAGGACGACACTCTCTGTGGGGGAGTATTTTAAAATAAAATATCATCAGTTTTGGTTTGCCTTAATCTTCTGCTCTGTAAATTGTGATCTCTGAGCAGCTGTGTCAGATCAGTCCCACTGCCTGGATGCCTACTGCTTCAGGGCAGGGTGGTGGGGCTTGGGCAACCCAGAGGCAAAAATACTCTCCTCTGCTTGCTTCCATTTACATGTGAACTAGAATGCTTCCAGGCTGGGAGATAAGAGGATGGGATATACCCTGCAGATTTGGGGTCTGAGGGAAGAAGGAGAGCATTGGCTCCCATCTCCTCCATGTGCCTCCCACGTTGGGCAGAGCCAGCTGGGTGGAACAATCTCTCTCTTCCTGCCTTTTTGCCCATGTCGATAATTTCTGTAATGTGAAGGCTACCAGCTCCACACAACTTCTGTGTACATTTCTCCCTATGAGGTCCCACTGCAGCTGCTGTTCCGTATGTGTACTTTCATTTCAACTCCCAGATTTGCACAGCTGAATCCTGTATGTTTGAAGTTTTTACTGGAAACACTGTCATAACCTTAAGCATAGCAGCATGAATGATGCTTCTATAGCACTGAGGTAATTTTTATAAGGTAAATAAATTCCAGTTATTGATGTTACAGAGGGTGCCTCACAAAAGAGACAAATTACTTTGGAGATATTCTGGCTGCTGCTGCTCAAAATGGCAACTTTTACTGTAAGTGTAGAAAAGTGTATATTTATTCTCTTTGTGTGTCTCTTTCCACATTACTCATGTTCTTGATGGGGGATGACAGTAATAGGATCTGCTGTTAATATTGCAGCTATATGATAGCTGACTTCCACAGGCTGCTCAGCCAGTGAGTCACACATGATCCCAGCAGGTGCACTGGGAAACTTGTATTTTCCCCACTGTTTTAGAGACCATTGTACTAAAATACTGAAATGAGCTGGAACAACAGAACTGAGTTACTCAAACTGCCCTGCATTTCAGCTGTGATTCTATTCTGGGATGTTAAAGAGATGCAATCATATGGGTTTTGGATAAATAAAATCTTTTTAATATTGTTATAGTAACCTTGGGTTCGGTTTCATTTGAATATGCAGAGAAAACACAAATTAAATATTTTTCTTTGCACTTCTGTACAGAAAAAGGTTGCAAAGACTTGCAGTTTAGCAACATTAAGGATTTAGTTTCCAGGTAATAAGTTCTTAAATGGTCTTAATACAAACCTAAATATTTAAATAATTGCTGCCTGAGGATGTTTATTAATCCAGCTCAATATTAGCTGTAGACAGGCTCTGATGTAATCTCACAGCTTTTTCATAAATTGTTTGCATGTAAAGAGCTTGGCTCACCAAATTACTAGATGACCTGCTTACTCTTCAGGAAAACACAGACATCATGGAAAACAATGTACTTTAAATGATGCCCATGTTGAACATGTGTCTGTAAATGAGAGCAGCTCAAACTTTTGTAGTTTCATAACTCTGTGTCTTTGTCTCTACTATGTATTTGTCATAAAAATTAGCTGAGTCTTACATCATACCGTGTCTCCGGCTCACATTTTTTAAGACTGGTTAAGACTCATTTTTAAAGACTCCGGTTAAGATTTGGAAAGGTTTGGTGGCCCAGAATAAAGGTGTGCTGGTCCATGTTAGCATGGGCAATACAGCTGTCATAGCTGTTTAGAAAGCTTTTTCTGAGTGCCTTACAGATATTGGGCACTGCTTTCTTCCTTATTGAGTAGTTAGGTGGTAATCATGTTCCTCCTCCCTTAAGTTTTGGGAGATATAAGGACCAGCTAGCAGAGGGAAATTGGCCCACATATGATCATGCTCCAGCCTTGGCAGGACAGTACTGGAGAGTCCCAGAACTGCTGATGAGAAATAAAACATCTGGGAGAGATCCTCCTCAGTGCTTTGATGTTGTAAGTGTACTTTGAAAATGATAGATAAATTAACCATTTCCTGTAGCCATGCATAGCAAGCAGCAAGCCCAGCTTGCTTGAGAGAAATAAGACGTACTGCATGTACAAATTGATTTTATGGCTCATAGACTAGAGGAGGATGACAGCCTATAGCCTTTTCCTGCCTCCAGAATATGTTTGCTCAGAAAGGCTGAGCAAAAGATTTGGGCTGGAGTTCACCAAGGCCTTCTAAAAACTTGAAGGGTGAAAGTTGAATCATTAGTTTGAGGTTTTTCCATAGATTTTTTAATAACTAATTACTCAAGATGTAAAAGTACATCATGCTAAGAGGATCATAGATAGGACTCCCTTTTCTCATCCAAATATCCTAACCAAGCGATGAACAGATGTTCCTTTCTTAACAGAAAAAAATTCAGCTTCTTTATGAACAGTGTCACAGACTGGTAAGATTTAGAGTGCCATTGCCAGGTCATCCATGTAAGATGCACTAGCAAAGTAACAGGTACTGCTGTGCATCCCTGGAGACTGAGCAGAAAACTGAACCCAGAGGTCTCATTAGAGCTAAGAATTCAACCACACATTTTACAAGAAAATCAGGCTCCCCTAAACACATGTGAAAATAAAGCTGCAGATGTGTGCAAAACTTTCAGGTGAGAGGAGGGCTGTGGTTCCAAGTATGTACAGGAATGACTGAGTTTTCTTTGTTCTGTCATCTTTCCCATATTTGCTTATGTAGCTGTTATCTCCCAACTTCCTCTGGGGAAAAAAAGTATATTTATTGACAGAGGGACCACCTTTACCACACGTTAGCACTGTGCTTCACAGTTCGTAATACACTCTGCCTGTGCTGTACTGGGTCACCCTTAATTCCACATCATGTTAGCAGAGTATTCAGCTAACTCTGAGGGCCTTTGCACCTCCAGAACAGATGCAGCCAGTGATTTTTATCTACACCTCAGGTATAACCATGGCCTCCAGCCAATGTACACACAAAATACATAAAAATTAATGTGGACTTGATCCTGGTGTTGGCAGCAAAGAGGCAGCTCCTCTTGGCTCTTATTTGGAAACATTCAGCTAGGCATCAATGTATGCTCCAATGTAAGCTTCCCAGAGTTACTGTAAGAATTCTGTTAACCACAAGCAGGTCTGGCTCCCTACCCACAGTTCCTCCTGGTCTTGCAACCTACAGGCAGAACCATTTATTGGATTTATACATGACAGTGCTGGGTTGTGAACTCCTAAAGGCATGGAGTGTGTGCTGTTTGTGGTCCTACAACAGACTGCTCATAAGCATTTATGTGCAACCCTTATATTTCACTGGAGTTTTACATGGGGCCATTTCACCCTACTGATTTGCTTGACTCATTCTGTGACCCCTTTTTAGAATGAAACAGAAACTAGGGATGTGATCCAGCTGCCTAAGTCTGTGTGTTTTATCATGAGGTGCTAGATGTTGTTCAAAACAGGAGCAGAAAAGACATGGGCTCCTAAGGGACATCTGGCAACTTCCTGAAGGGACAGTAGGTGAGCAGGCAGGATCCCTGGAGCACCTCAGATAACATCAGCTTCCTGTGAGTAGCCAGCTGACCAAGCCAAGATCCTAATTGCTTAGTGATGCCAATAGAGCTCACCAGGTGACCAAAAAGGTGTGTGCTTTATGGAGAGCTGTATAGCTCCTTGGTCAATGTGTACTAGATCACTAGTGGTGAGAGGGAAGTGTCCAAAACCTACAGTCAGACATCAAAATTGAGTATCTTGGTCTGTAAGTGGGACCTGTTTCCTGAAGTTTCTTCTCTTCATAATCCACACCTACATTAAATGAACACCACACATCCTACAGGAAGGAAGTGAATGATGCAGTATAACACCAATCATGCACTGTCTTCATAATTTCCAAGTGTAAAACATGACTTCTAAAGACCTAGGCTGAAATATTTTATGAGCACTTGGATTTCTGTTGTGGATATGGACATCTCTCAACCCCAGTGTTTAGCCTACATTTTTCATCTAGGCCAGGTAAAGTCCTGCAATTTTGTTCTGATTTTGAGGCATATTCAGATGTCCTCTGGTAGATCTAGCAAATACACTGAAGCTGTCTAGCAAATACCTTAAGCTGCCTGTGACTGCCCATGACCTAGTGTTCATCATTTCTGTGATTGAGCTGTGGTAAAAGATCAGGTAGGAACAAAACAGGCCAAGTGGCTTTGAGGGTTGTAATAAGCAGTGTAAGTGATGTTTGTGTGGCATTTACTGATGTGGGAAGGATAGCCAGCTTGATGAGAGAGTTCATAAAAAACAGAAAGAGGCAATGGCATCCTAAACTACCACTGCAGCATCCAAAAAGGCAGGATTGATTATAGTCTGCAGTTCTGTCCAGATCGGGGCATGACCCAGCTCTTCGCTGTAAGTTTGTTAACACAAAGGCATATGGGCCTCTTACCAGGAATCCCAGTACCTCTTAGCAATGCCATGAACAGCCTTTGGAGTGATTGAAAGACTGGGCCATCTAGACTGGTGTTCTGTTACAGTTTTCTTCTACTAACCTCATGACTTCAGTACTTGCTCCCGTTTTTTTGGCCCTGCTTGCTCTGTCCATGCTTCACTCACTTATTTTCTCATGCATCTACTTGAGTGGATGGATTATGAATGACAGAAAGGAACATGTCCAGGTTAAAAGCAGAACATTTATTAATTAATTTATTTATTATTCAGAGACAACAGGTAAAGGTATGGCAGAGGGCTAGGAGCAAATAATGAAGTGGGAAGGAGTAAAGAGGCAAGAAGCAGTATTTGTTCAATAGCCATTCAAGCACGGCTGTCATGCTCACAGGCTGCTCTCCGTGAAGCTGAAAGCTCCAGCAGCCAGTCTCTGCCTTTGTGTGGCTCATTTCATGATTTAAACTCTGGGTTTTCACATCTCTCTGCACTTGCCAAAAAAAAAAAAAAAAGGGAAGGCTGTAAACAGGCTGGAAAAGCCCTGCACTCTACAGGGTTTACAATTTGTAATAGCTCTGGTATGTTTGTGTTCAGAGATTAATTTTACAAAGCCAACTGGAGCACGTTTTTTGTGTTTGTGCTTACTACTCCCCTGGCATGCATTTTCCCCCACAGTAAGCGCTTGAAGTAAAGTAATGCATCTCTAATCCTACCGGTGATTTCTGCCCTCCTTGTCTGTGTCACACAGAGGCTTTGTGCTGGCTGGAGGCGCCTCCTCCTGTGGTTTCACTCAGGTCCCCTTCTTTCAGCTTTTTGCTGAGACTCAGCACTCTGGGGGTGTGTAATGCCTGTGCCACGAGCTGACTCCTGACTCAGCGTTATGGCTGGGTGGACACTGGGCTTTGTGGTCACCCACCCTGTCCTGGTGACTCAGAGATAAAAATTCACTCCCTGCCTTAACTCTGGTGTTTACAGCCTGCCAAGCTCCGGCCTGGAGCATGCTGTAAATCTCAGAGAGCAGACCATAAACAAAAAAATGCAGCCCACTACCAGTCCAAGCATGGCTCCTAATATCATACTGCTCTTTCTCAGAGTATGGAGAATGTATGAGTAAGAAAAGCAGCTTACATCAATCTTACTATGCATCTCTCAGCTAGAAATAGTTTTTTCCTATAGTAGCCACCACCACAGCCATAAAGTACTTATAGAGGTTTCAAGTGGATATTAGGAAAAATGTCTTCACCTAAAGGGTTGTCAAACACTACAACAGTCTCCCCAGAGAAGTGGTTGAGCCATCATTCCTGGAGTTATTTAAAAGATGTGTAGTCATGGCACTTGGGGACATGGTTTAGAGGTGGACTTGGCAGTCCTGGGTTAACAGTTGGACTCAATGACCTTAGAGGTCTGTTCCAACCTAAATAATTCTATGATTCTCCTGTACAGCAAACTGCATTTGCAGGGTAATGCTGCCACTGGACTTTGACAATGATTCTGGTCTCCCATCTGCAGCTGGGAAAACATCTCTAAGCACAAAGCAAACTTACCGTCTTTTCATTTAGGAAAGTCTTTGTTGATTTATTTTCACCATAATTAGACTTTTTTTGATTACTACTAATATAAAAATAGCATTTGTCAGCTGTGCTGAGGATCTCATTTTAGTAGGAAATATCTGTATATTGGAAATAAGAGTCCAATATGCCAAGTACTTTCTGAGTAAAAGTTCAGGAGCATTGACTATCTAAATATAACAACAGACAACTTACAAGAAAAAAGATACTGCATCAATAAAATAGCAATGAGAAAAAGTAAAGCAGCAACTATTGTACTCCCACAACCTAAATTCTGAGTTACTTTAGAAAAAGTTTGTCTGATCCACAGATTATTCACAAACCAGTGAATGAGGTGGCTCCAAGGAGAATTACCACCACAATTTGTTTGAAAGCAGAGCAGCTCTGCTCTCTCTCACACTAAAAATTATTTATTCACTCAGTATGTGGGTTTGGGGAACTAATGTAGTTTGTATACTGGACTTTGTTCATTCAAGAAATAGTAATAAATTTGAAGATGCTGAAAGCAAGTATTTTGTTAAGTGCTAGACACAAAAAGAAAATTCAGAAACTTGAGGAAGGGGGAGAGATTTTATCCCCTTGTAGGTGAGTGCAATAGTGCAGTAGTCAGGATGCTCACCTAAAATTGTAGGACGTTTTACCTTGGATGAGAACAAAACCCTGATACCTGGCTCCTGTGTAAATATTTAATCATCAGCTTATAGGTATATTCTGGCTCTGGTCCAGTGATAAGGAAATCCAGCTGCATTTGTGGAGACCTCTGTGAAATCTCTGGTCCAGTCTGCTTTGCAGTCCATGGATTCAGACTGATGCCTCTCTGGATGCTGTCTTTAACTTTAAAAAAGTGAAAATCATGTACAACAAATGGATGTATTTTCTGTGCCTTGGTCAAGCTGAAGGGTTGTCTTGAGTTCCCAGCAGGCCTTCAGAATTTAAATTAGTTGCAGGTGGTGACAATAGGCAGATTTGCTTTAGCTATGGTCTGGCTCCATCAAGTTTTTGGCTTACTTCTCCAAGGCTCTGGAATCAGGCATTTTCTCTCAGCTGCCCACTATTTTCTGAACTCCACCCAGCCCTGGACATCCCTGGCCATTCTCTTGTACACAATGCTTCACTGAAGGGTGATCTTATAGAGATTCTTTAGAAAAGAAGTTGGAGTCAACATTACTTTTGTGTTCTAGGAGATACAGAAAGAGACACTGAGACACTACCAAGCCCTTCCACAAAATGCCAGAGAGACTCCCTCACCACCTCAGTATTTCCATGCACAACACTCAAGACTGTACTCCTAACAAGGCTGCTGCCTTGTTTTTCTCCTTTCTCATTTGCTTTCTGCTATAAACACGATGAGGTCACTGCCTGGTTTTGTGGATCACGGCGAGTCCCCTTCCTTCCGTCCCTGTCCTGGATTCCTCGGGACTGTAGGCGCGCATCTGGCCCCGGAGCCCACCAGTGCCAACCCTGCCCTCTCATTTAGCCATCCCCAGTGGGCACACATCCCTCAGTGGTTGTGGTCAGCCCTCACAGTGCTGTGGGCTCACCCCGTGCTGCTGCTGTTCAGCTGAACCGAGGCCCTCTGAGCTCTCTATGGGCCTGGACAGATCCGAGATGGAAAGTTAAATGAGCCTTAATAATGGCAAATTATCGATGGATCACTCCGTTTGGCTGCAGCCAGAAATTTCATGGTTCCCACGACCCTCCCTAGTGCACTTACAATGCTGGCACTTTAAAATGTCACAGCTGACAAGCAGAAAGCAAGGGTTTTAGGCATGCTGGGCTTGTTCCCTATATTTTCATTTGAGAGTGCCAATGACTGTGGTATCTAAGTACTAGTTGTCCTCTGAACAGCCTGTGTCACGTAAAAAGGGATCCATCACGCTTTCTAAAAGCTGCCTGGCCTCCCAGGTTCACCAGGTTCCCTCTGCAGATGAGGTGAGGAGGAAAACATGTCCAGAGGGTTAATTTTCACACGTGCTTCTTTTTGCCTCTTTCAGTGGAAGTCAGGGAAGGTACAAGGCTGATGAGAGCTGCTGTTCATAGACAGCTTTGGCTGGAAGGGATTCAGACTGCTGAATGAAGATAGGAGGAAAAATCAGCCCGCAAGGTACACGTACCACAAACAGTAAAAGAGCCCTTTTCCTTTGGTATTTTGCTGTTTTGAGATCTGGTACCACAAGGTGCTGTGAAGGGAGCCACCTCTGACAGTATGTATTTCACAGATCAGAAATAGCATGTGTGAGATCTAACAGCCAGGAGCAAATTCAGACTAGAAATTCACATTTTAACAATATAAATAATTCATCATTGCAAAAGTTTGATGAAAGATGTGGCAAATTATCCAACATGTGCAATCTTCAACATATGAAAAATATGCAAGTGATTCATGCTGTAACTAATACAGGAATTACAACATGGATGTGACTGGGAGAGGTTCACTGCTCTATACAATACAGAGAATTACATTTGAAAAAACAATGTTTCTTTCTAATCCATTTTACAAGATACCTGAAGTGTACAGTGCACAAAGATGGCAGCCAGAGTGGGAATATGCAGATAATTCGAGGAATTAGGAATCTAATATACTTGGTTTTCTATCAAGCTGTGCATTTATGGCATTGTGTGTTTTGTTGTCGATCTTTCTTCACAATTTTGCACTCATTCTAACTGCAAGAAAATTCACTGTTTTAGCAATTACAGAAAAGCTCACTCAGGTTACAGGCTGAGTGGAACCAGCGAATTTTCTGCCCTTTTCTGCTTTTGCTAACCCCAACAAGTCTGATCCTGTTGGGAAGTCCAGCTGCAGTGATAGCTGCAATGCAAATTAGTGCTCCACTTGATGGCCTTGAACCAGAGGCAGTTGAAAGATATTTAGTAGTGAGTGAATGACAGGGAATCCTCAATTCTGAATGTAATCCCACTAAAATTAAAAAGATTTACATGCACACACAGTATAGGTTCCTCTCCAAATTTGAAAGGGGTGCAAACCCCTGTCTAGCTGCTATTTTACCTACACCCATCCCCAGCAATCCAGGGGAAAAAATCCACAAACTTTGTAGCGGACTCTGGGTTTTCCCTTGGAGCTGATGATGTTATTCCCTTATCCTGATGCCTTTGCTTACTGTCTGTAGTTGCTTACCCCTAAACATCCCCCAGCTGGTGTGTCCCAGTCCCTGGAGTCCCTGGAGTCCCTCTGCCTTTGGTGTTCCCCATGGCAGACCCAGAAACACAATACTTCCAGCAACCCAAGGTCCTGGATCAATTCCCTAGTAAAGACATCCATGCCTTCAGCTCTGTCAGCCACTGGATGCAGCAGATGGCAAGAAATCAACACTCTGCGTTTGGTGGAAGATGTTCAACAAATGTTGTGACCAGAGGATTTCAGATTTAGCTTTCTAAAGGAACAGAGCTGTACCACAACATTTACAAACAGCTCCAGTTACAACTGTGTAACACCAGCCAGCATTCAGAAGCTGTGCCAGGAAGCTCTCCACGTTGCTACACTCCCTCATTAATAGCATTTTGCCAAGCTGCCCTCTGGGACAAAATTATTGTAGAGTGGTTAAATGTCTGCTTGTGGAGGAAAGCTTTATTTTACCGTTTAACCGCAGTCTGACTCGAATTCCAGCGCACAAACCAGGAGGTACCTGGGATGCATTATAGCTGCATCTGGCTAGATTTTCTGGCCCTACAAAAGACCACAGACATAAGTGAGATTGATTTATTGATCTCCTTTCCCTCCCACAGCTTACACAAGCAGTGGCAACAAGCTACTCCCACGCACACACACACACACACACACACCTGCATCTTGATTTACCACATAGATGTTACAACAAGCAACACTAAGATCACACCCACCTTTTCTTTAGCCTTCCAAAGTTCCTAACCAAAACAGCTTTATCAAGACAAGATATTTCTCTGATAAGAAAACCCTGATATGAAGAAGGTCTGTTGAAGCAGAATAGGGAATATCTAAGAGAAGACCATTCTTTTATATGCTGAGAGTGGGAGAGTGGCCTCAGTATGTCCCACTGCTGACCTCTTTTGTGCAATGATCTCCTTCTGTAAAGTAGGTCTGTAACTGCTTTATATTTTTCTGTCTAAATATTCAGTAGTCATTACTGTGAGAAGTGAAAAATAAACAAAGCCCAAACTGACACAGTGAAACACCCGCCAGCAAAGAGTTTCTCCTAATGGCACAAGCCAGAATGAGCAATAAAGACCAGGCTGTCTGCGTCCAATACAGATCCCATGTGTTTTTTAATAACAAAGGATAAAAATCACTGGGTTTCCCTCCTGTATTGAAATACTAGATTATAAAAAATAATGACTAGAGCAACAAGATGTAGCCAGGGGGAAGTTCTGGGAGAGGTCTCTGTTGAAACAAGACAGACGTCATACAATGAGACAGAGTCCTTGTCTGAACCTTTTAAAAGATGATTTTCATCTTGTTCATACACTCGAACTACTGAGCAAATGAATTGGACTAATTAAAAACTACTATCCTTTGGTGTTTGGCTGTTCTACAAATGTAGCAATGTTTTTAAGCCAAAAAAATCTCATGACATATGCTTAGTGAATTCCAGTTCTTTGTGTTTTTCATTTCAATTATGTGAAAGCAGGGAGCACCTCGCTTACAAGGAAAGGCTGAGAGGGCTGGGACTGTTTAGCCTTGAGAAGAGGAGGCTCAGGGGGATCCTACTGATGTGTGTAAATAACTGAGGGGAGGATACAAAGGGGATAGAGCCAGGCTTTCTCAGTGGTGCCGAATGACAGGACCAGAGACTATGGGCACAAAATGAAACACTGGAGGGGTCATCTGAACATCAGGAAACATTTCTGTTTATTGTAAGGGTAATCAAGCATTGAAATAGGTTGCCCAGGGGGTTGTAGAATATCCATCCTTGGAGATATTACAAAATACTGTCCTGGGCAACTGTGTGGCCCTGCTTAAACAGGAGGGAGTAGAGAAGATGAACTCAGAAGTCCCTTCCAACCTCACCCATCCTGCAATTCTGTGATCTGTCATTCTGTGAAGGCGGTTGCAATGCATCAGGGAGTTTTCTTCGTGATTCTGGTGCTACAAAAGGGGAGAGGGAGACTAAAGATGTATCTGCACTGGTAAACTGATTCACACCTTCCACTCTGAATCATTGTTGTCGTAGCACCCACACACACCACAAGAGTATGCCAATGGTGTTGGAGCAAATGTGGTTTTCTTAGAAAATGAGACAAGATATACATGATTGGCCTATGCCAGGGCTCATATTAATGTGTTCCACTTGCACCAGGTGAGGCTTTCAGTGTGCTCTGGTGAAGTGAGGGACTCCCTTGTGCTCTCCCAGATCAGTCGGGAGTGTAAACTGTGCTAAAAATTCTTACATTTTAGCAAAAGAAAAGCAAGTGTTTCTTGCACTGTTGTGATTGGCTGTACATTGCTTGGCTTCTGACAAGCAGGACAGTGGGGTCTCAGTGCCCGAATGGCTCTGACACAGGAATAGATGGGCACAAGGTGGGTCACAGCAGCTGCCAAGGGAGCTCTTTGGTGTGGCTGTCAGCACACACATAGGTGAGAGAAAGTGACCATTACAGTTCCTTCTTTTTTTTCACTCGTAGATTTATGTCATAACTTTTTTGCTTGTAGGGAATTTATGTGAAAGTGAAGAATGACTGCTACAATAGGTGAATATTCCAGCCACTCTCCCATTCCTCCATCCAGAACACCAAGCATGTGGCACTTTGAGAAAGGAAAAACAAAACTCCCTCAACACGTAGCCTATGGAGTTGCAGAATAGTATTGCCATTAGTATGGTTTGCACAAATGTGTGAAATTTCCCTATGAATGGGAGATATGTAAATTATGAGGATCTCACTTGCAAAGTAGGAAACTTAACAAGTCCATAAAAAGGATTTGAGCTCAAGTTTTTTTCTGAAGGACCATAATTGATTTTGAGACTTAGCTCTACTTTTCCCTTTCACTCCCACTGTTAATTTGTTTTGCCCAAGTCCTAACTGTTGAACGGGACCAAAGTAAAGAAAATAGTGCAAGTAAATATGCATGAAAATATGGTTGGATGTATCATCAGCATGGTGGAGGATAGACTGGACACTCTTGGGTTTCTTCTGTTTCTGCAAATTTCTCTAATTTGCTGCTAAATGCACAGAGCTGATGCTTCCTAGTTATGCATTTTCACTTCTGTCACTTGTATAATTAACAAAATAGATGCAGAAAGTGCAAGGAGCTCTTGTGATTTTTGCAAGCAGGCTTCTGGAAACCTGAGGGGACATGATAAAACAAGAACTGCAGTAATAGTAGGGTTGCCACTTCACACAAGCCAAACACCAGGAAGAGGAGAAAAGT
>JAYDZK010000056.1:7609861-7672436 GCA_034509185.1 Euphonia xanthogaster | reverse complement strand
CCCATTGCTAATTTTATCTCAGCCAAATCAGGTTTTAAGGCTGAACAGAAGAAAATGAGGTGATGTCTGGACTTTTCTGTTCCTTACTCTGTGTAGGAGATCAGACCATGCTAGTAAAAAAAAAAAATTAAAAAAGAATCAGGAAAGGATAGAAAAGTGCTTACACCAATTTTGCTCGTCAAGACTTTTGTTAATCCAAATATAATTGTCAATATACATCTCTAAACATTTTAAAATTAAAATTAGAACAATGCAAGTACATCCATGTACCACTTGTTCTGGTTACAGAATTTAGCATCATTCTAAAATAAAGAGAAAATTCTGTAATTGTAGGGAAAAAAGCCCCAAAAAGTTGAACAATGAGGTTTTCCCTTTTTCTCTCATCTCTCTCTATGAGCCAAACACATATTGGAAAGATTTCAAGATTTCAGTTCTCATGTTTTTTTTTTTTGCATGACTTAACTCTGAGCACCCAGAATACTTTAGAAACAGCAATAAATAATGTAATCTTTACCCCAGGTGAAGCTAGATTATGTACATATCCACCACAAATAACAGGGAAACTTATCAGAGACGACAGTGATTCAGCCCCATGGAGCACTAACAAGAACCTAAATTAGCATAAACCAAGCCACAATTCCCAGACAAAATTCTCTCAGGGAGTAGAATTTGCAGGAGCTTCCAATGAAACAGATGGGAAGGAAATTTCATATTTCCCAATAATATCAGGTTAAAGTGGCACTTGGTGTAGGTGCTACTATCCATATTAGAAGAATAAAATTTGCACACAAAATATAAAGCCATTGGAAAAACTAACTCTTATGAAAAAGAAATACCTATGGGTTTAAGTGAAGCAGTTAACTTTGTTGGGAATTTTGACACAACTAGAGTCTTAATACCTGGATTCCCACATGTACCAGACATTTTGCCACATTACCACAGACAACCATGAGAACTCAAGAAAATAATTTCCCAGAAGACATTTTAATGGTAACCTTTAACTATTACAATTGTTTCTGTTGGCTTTTTCAGACCAATACAACAGTTTCCATGAATGTAATTTAGGAACAATTAAATCAATGAATACTGCTGTAACAATAGTTCCAGTCACAAGAAAGGATAAAAAATATTTCATGTGATTCTTTCTGAAGCTATGGTTATGTTTTCTTTTGCCCTTTTTTCCCCCCAGAAGTTCTTTTAAGCTTGACTTCTTTGATAAACCAGTGTGCTCATCGTTTTCCTCCCTTTTTCCCAACTTGACAGTAGACAGGAAAGAAGAAAACCCCCACATTCTCTGAATGCATTTTTAATTGAACCAATTGATTTCATCCACCCTAAGAAAAAAATAAGAAATTGCCATTTCATGACCAATTCGAGTGCATGTTGAAGTGTGCATTGTGTGCTGCCTTGGTCTGCCAAGGAGTGTCTGTGGGGGAATCTAAACCAGTTCAAGCTCTGTGCTGTAGCTACAAATAGTGTTTCATTTCTCACATCCTTGACAAGCATTTGATTTGTGTCAATTCCCTCTCTTTCAGAAATGCCTTGACATGATTCAAACATGTCATGAATCGGGACTTCTCCTGACAGGTAGCATGAGTAAAGTAAATTAATTTTGAATGGGGATGGGCTGCAGTGCCTGCTGCAGTGCCTGCTGCCTTGTGGTCCAGAGCTGCATCCCTCCAGGTCGCACCTGTGGGTCTTGGAGGCCAGCACTGTGGGACCTTGAGGTCCTGGTCTTCTCCCAGCTCTGACCCCTCAGTTCAGCTCCTCTCTGAAGCATTATCTCAGCTCTGCAAAGGGGGCAATCAGAGAGCTGATGTAGCAGGAAAACAAGTGAAAGAGAGAGAAGTGGTAGCAGTAGCTAAGGGGTGTTGCCATCTCATGCGTGGGCACATCCAGTCTGTTGCAAAACTCTCTCTACGTTGCCTCACTCCTTGGCAAGGTGTCTGGGGGAGCAGATAACAGAGAAAGGGAGCAGAGAAAGTTGCATGAAAAATATCAGTGAAGAGAGCTTAACAAAAGTAAAAACAAAGGTTTTTTACATCCTTGCCTCTTCAGCTCTCTTGACTGTATTGATTAGATCTTCATGGACTTCAGCAGTGGCTTAGATCCCTCACTCCTATATAGAAGTTGAGCTGTAACAAATTTGTGGCCAACTCCTACTCCAAATGCAGTCTTCTAGTCAGAATCTTTGTTTACTTTCCAAAAACAACAGAAATAATTCCTATTTTTATTCCAAAGAAAGAGAGATAAAATGTTTCTTTTGGTTGCATGTTTCCTGTGTACATGGTTAGATAACCATGATCACAATAATTACTATCATTGTCAGTGGAGGATTGCCATGCACAGATAAACTCAGCCTCATGACCAGAATCAAACTGCAGAACCACATGGTGATATTGGAGCAGGAAGATGACAAAGAATGAAAAAGGAGAATGGATCCAACCATAGGTACTCCAATTCATGAAAAGGAGAATATTTTCAACTTCATAATAGCAAAGCATTAACAAACAAACCTTCATGTTGGTAAGCTAGTATTCAGCTTGTGGTCAGAAAAAGCACAGAATATTTTTATTTCCATAATTGATATAAAATATGGAAATGGCACACTAAACAGCCAGTTGGTGCAATGGTTTTAAGCCATTTAAATGCTATAGTTGTAAAGAAATGGACGAGAAATAAAAAAGTGTGTTTGTTTATGTAACTCTCTCTGTTTCTTTGGTTTGAAGTTGCAGCAGAAATCACATTTTTCATATAACTTTTCTATGGTAAGAAAAGGGCATTTAGAAAAGTCATTACTAGAAGAAAGTAATCATTTTGTTTCAGTAAAACTCTCCACAGTATGGATTGCTAAAGTACATGACTCTTATAATGGATATCCAGAGCTTTTAATAACAGCAGCAGGAGCAATGCAAGCAGGCCTGAATACAAAGCTCTGTGCCAATGCATATTAACTTGTCCCATGTAACTTCTACTCTTCCAGCCACTGGCCCATGTCCATCCAATTTAAATGTTGAATACAGAAGGGAAAATTGTAAACCTTCTGTACTTACACGCTGCATCTTTTTTTTTTTTTTTCTTTTTTCTTTTTCTGAATTTTTACTCAGGGAAGAAAGAATAGATCAGAGTTATATGCTTCATAGAGTCTGATTGATATGAACTTTTAAAAAGCTTTACTTTAATCCTGTACACCTGGTATTTCTGGGGGTTCAAACAGATTTATATTTCTTTCCTACCAGCTCTCCTATGACTTTACAAGAATAAAGCAAATAAATTCCACAGCAGCAAAGACAAAAGCAGTTGGAAGCTGTTCCCTAATCCAGACCTACACAGCCGTGTGTCTTTCCCCATATTCCACATCTCTAATGACTGGATTCTCTCTCTATATAGATATAAAACAGTCTATCATTTGTATTTGAATCCCTTTCTTTAATATTATTAGACTACATAGGCACATATTTAAAGAGGTCAGATGGCTTGTTAACACAGTGTATATTGGTATTGTGCAGCTCTCAGCAAGCAGATTTGGAGGAACAGATATTTTAAGACCAACATGAGAACTTACAAAGTTAAAGAGAAAAATAAAAAGTTACTTTCTATTCTTAATAAACTCAATCTACCTTATGAAATAAGATCATTGAAAGGGAACAAGCCAGTTCTTTGCCCTTTCTCAGCATCACTACTGGATTACAGATTTATTACTCACCTAACTCTTTGCTGGGAAGTTGTAGCAGCACAATATGCACCCTTTCCTGAATGTAACTATACTTTCTTGCTTGATTCTTAACACTTAATTGATCCAGAAAAAAGGAAATACATTTCAGTCCTCAATGTAGAACCCTAGGATACCTTCAGGAAGGCTAAATTTATGGAAGCACTCTATTCCCAGAACGACTTAACAGGGAATAACAGAATCATCCAGAAGTCAAGTAAAACTTAACTCTCTTCTGGTCTTTAGATGAGCCTTTCCCTCCTGAAGGAGACCTGGGAAGCCTGTAATCGTTGAGCTAGGCTAGTTTTTGTTACCCTGTATAACTGAGGATAACACTGGGCTCATTGCCCTGTTTTTGTCTCTCTGCAGTGAGGCTGGAATTCAAGTTCCTTAAGCATTTCCTTCACTCATGGTGTCTGCACAGTGGTAACACAGTGTGGACTTCACCTCCTCAAATAGCTTCCCCCTGTTCCAGTGAACTAATAATCATTGTCTGCAGTGCAGCATGGCTGGCTAATCATGCCAGACCTCTGGAAAGCAATACAGATATTTGAGAGGATTTAACCAACAGTTTGGTTCCAGGTATGCATGAAAATAATCATCCTTTTAATCCTAGGAAACAAAAGCAACCCATTTTTGTTGATGCTGTTAAGGGTGTTTTGAGGCCTAAACATTCATAGGCTCTTTATACACTTAAAGGTTTTTGCTGGAGTTGTAACTTCCTTTCTTATGACAGTCCAGATTTCCCAGAAATTCCATCTTACCCCAGAGATAGAAAGAGAGACAGAAAAAGAGGATTGGAAGAGACATCCTCTTGCTGACTGTTAGGGTGGGATTTGTCTCACCCAACTCTAAGCACTTATATTAATAGCTGAGCGGGTCACTCTGGCCTCTATTTGCAGTCAGTGGGGAGAAATTGTAACGTAATTTATCTAAACTCCTCCAGGTATCTGCTTTAGACTGAACTGAGCTTTACAATTGCCTTATTCTCTCCTCTTACTAAAAAGGCACCTCAGCTTTACTAGATCACAAGTGTATGCCTGCTGTCACTCCATTAGGTGAATCATGTATTTTCTCTCTCATATTGTTTTAAATACGCTTTCTTTTTTACTTTTTTGCTTTTCATATGTAATTTTTACTCTTCTTAGGACAGCTTGTCTTCTAAATATCAGTCAGTTCACCAATCTAGCGTGCTTTTCCCAAAAAACCCCAAAAAAGCAACACATGTAAGATTTAACTCTCAAAACATAATAACACCCCACACAATTTCTGCAGCATTTCCACTAGTAAATGAATTCAGTAGGGATAAAAAGATTTCTAATACTTTTCCAGTACCTACTAGATTGATGAACCTTGCTTCTGTATCACAGGAAAAGAGTTCAGGATTGCAAAAATCAAGAAAAAATAAAATTATTTCATTCCAACCACACCCTTTCTGGTGCTCTAGTGCGTTACTACCAAAACAGCAGAGTTTAAAACTGATTTTGGTACATCTGCAGTAGCTGCAGATATGTCTCTGAATATAATTAACAAAGAAGTAGCTACCAAATTGCATAAAATAATTAAATAGAGAAGATATAAAACAAAACAATTGGTATTTAAGGTTGCCCAGGGACACTTATTGGGTCTTCACTCTTAGACAAAATTGGGCTGGACACAGCCTTGCACAACCTGCTCTGTTTATCCCTGCTCTGAGCAAGGGGGTAGGCATGAAGATCTCCAGAGGTCCAATTCTAAAAAATTCCAAATTCTCTTGTTTTGTGAGTCTAAGCATGAAGCTACATTTAATTTTGATTAACAGTTTTGCTTAACTGAGATGTTTAAGGTAAGTGCACCTCATACCTGTGCATGGGTTTTGATTTTCAAAAGATGGGAGCACACACCCAGGTTACACTCAGAACTGAGCATGTTAATGTCTTTGTTTCTGAAGTCCAGAAAGTCTTCAGGAATATCTCATTGATACATAAAATATTTAAACTTCTGAACAGAAACACCCACAGACACTTAGAAATCTTCATTTTCTCATTCAGGGTGGGATTCATTTTGGCAGTACTTTTGTGTGATAAAATAGATTTCTGGACTAAATTCACCGCAAGCTTGCTTTTTTATCAGTCCAGAGATACAGGCACTGCTAAGAGATGATTTGATCTGTCTGAAGGCAGGTTTTGAGAATACACAAAATGAATGTTCCAGTGGAATTCTCCATTTATTTTCACTATGGAATGAGCCTGCCCTGCTGACTGAGGCTGCATACATAAATTTTAGCACTGAAACTTGACAAGATCAATCTGAATCTCAGCATGGTTTAAAAAGAGTGCACCCCTGGTTCTAGCACTGTTCATAAGCAATTAAAACGTTCTTTTTTTAAAGTCTTTTGTCTTAAAAAACTATCCTAAAGAAATTTTCACATGACTGGTAGCTTGAAAAACTTAACACAACCCCCAAAACTACTATGAACACTCTTCTGAAATCCATTTAATGATTTCTTACTCATCTAAAAAATTTTGAGGGGAAACAGTTATTGGGTAATTCTGGGAACCAAGCATGAATAAAACACTATGGACAAAGAGCTGCCCATAAAGCATCTGTGCTTCACTCTTAGTGAATTTGCTTTTAAAAAGTTCACAATGCTCACCTTGGAAAAAAAAAAAACAACAAACAAAAAACCTAACAATAAAACCCCACAAAAAACCCCAACAAAAAACCTCCAAAACCAGTAAAGGCGACAGTATGACTTGTGAGAATTCCATATTATTTCAGTATCCAGTAGCTGCCATGCAAAAGGACCAGTTAATTAACTGTTTATTATTCTTACTTCAGTAGCTTATTTTCTTATAGCCTGGAAAGCCTTGCAGAGATTCCCCAGAGCATATCATGGTGGTGATTTTTTAGAAAGACAGCATAATCAGACATGAATTCCATTTCACTTCAATAAAAATATGCTTTCTGTTGAGTTTTACACTTCAGGCTCATTACAGCAGCAGTTTTACTAGCTGGGTTTATCCAGCCCACAGGAAGTGCATGTACACAGAGATGTTTAAAGGGATGTTGGACATTTGTATCTGACAGTAAAACCTTGCTTGCTTGTGTTTCACATCACTGGGATGCCATGGAATAGCAGCAGAGTAAACTGAGCTTTATTTATTATGATTGTAATTCTTGATTATGGAAGGAAAAATAAATGCTAAGTATCTGGAAACAGATGATAGTTTTATAGCTGAACTCGGTGATTTGCACATAAAGCTGGGGAAGTGGAATACTTAACTTACCATTATGTCATGATTTATTTTACAAAAGCTGAGTGAGCTTTGAGTAGAGCTAACCTTGTTAGAGTTCTAGGCAGATGTTATGAACTCTCTTGGGACTCTCATGGTTCAAACGTAAGGATACCACAGAGCTTTCTTGGCTAATATTAGCTACTACCTTACAGCCTTCTCTTTAGATCCATTAATTACCAGCACTCAGAGTAGCTCATTCAAGTCAAGACATTTCTAAGAAACCCTGGGGAATCTGTGAAAGTGCCCTGATTGCTTTGAAAGTGTTTCAGTTTCCTGCTCTTAAAAGTCACTGCCCTAAACAAGAGCTGTCTTAGGAGCAGAAATACGATTCAGAATCAGCTTCATCAAAAAAGGCTTTGAAATTTAAAAAGATAGGTTAACTTAAAAATTCTGATTTTAGTAACAGGCCAACATTTAATACATATCAGAAAATGAAATTAAATTGGGATCATACTTAAAGGCTTTACTTTAGCATTCCTTAGCTGTTTAGTGCAGAGAGCTAATAGCAGCTAGCATATCCTGGAAAGTCCTTAAATAGAAATCTCTTCTGTACCATTTTTTCCAGGAAGTTTATAACAAGTTACATTTCATGATCCTACTCCAAATGAACATTTCTTTGTAATTTGGAAATGGGACCTCACATAGTACTGCTGAAATTTATCGATCACGTTTTCCCCTTCTTTTTATAATTGTTGCTGAAATTTGAATTATAAAAGAACCCTGTAAAATTCAACTTACTAAGTTTTTTTTTCTTAAAACAAGAGAATAACATAAGAACACAAAGAAGATTAATTTGTAGACTTTATCTTCCCAACTCACTGGCTGAATTCAGATGAATCCATCACGCTGAACTATCATACACCTAAGAGTTATGTCCAAAGATATTTTACATCTCTTTTTTTTCAGCATTGTCCTTGGTGCATGAGGACCTAGGCGGTTATTTTTCCTGATTTTTCCTGCACCATGTGAATATCCTGTCCTAACTGGGTATTTAAGTGGCAGACCCATAAAGGAAATGGGTGTGAAACATCAGCAGCTGGGTGGCAGTGAGATTCCTGGAACTTCTGGATTTAGCTTTAAGGCATTGTCCCCAGCCCAGTGCAGGTTAATGCTGCTGTACCTCAGCTAAAGCCAGTCATCTTTGTGGGGTTTTGGGGTTTTATTTTCCTTCTTTCTGCATGAGTGTCTGCACAGTGATATATTCTCAGTAGAAGGAATATACAGTGACTGCAATCTCAGTTACGGGTGATGAAGTCACTTTTCAGAGAAATGAGTTGCAGTTTTTCAGGGCAAGGTGGGAGCAGGATCCAAACTGCTGCCAAAGAGCATAAGCAGAACTCAGAATTGACACAGTCACTGAAATATTTACACTGGGGAGGATGCTCAGGATGTAGTAGTGCTCTGGAGTGCTGGATTCCTTCCTTCAGGTGCCAGTCAATAGACAGGAGGAAGTTGAGCATCTCAGAGGGTGCTTCAGCTCCATATACATACCAGTTTGTGTTTTTTTTTCAGTCTACTAAACAACTGATTCTCCCTCAGCAGGTCTTTATCTGTCCTCATTTATTCTAACAGAGTCTATGATGACCAAACCCCCTTCCTAAATGTCTCATTTAAATGCTTAAATTGAGGCAAAATCTGTCTGGTCCTAAGAGTCTCTAGAGCCTTTTGCTAAACATGTGCCCTGGCAGTTGCAGCTGCACAAGACATTTCAAATTAGGCATCACTGTAAAGTCTCTCATGACCTCTAGGCCATAGCCATTAAACTTCACACTTTTGGGTTTTGTTGTTAGTTGCAAAAATTTTTCTGAGAAAAGTCATGTTAAATCCCAATGTGGCACCCAATGGTACATTGTGCAAACTAACTGCAATTCACATTGAGAAATACCAGGAGCAAAATTTCAACCTATACAAATATAACAATTTCTAGCTCAGTTGTTACTTTACATTTCCCAAATTTATATTAGGAACATTTGTGTTCTGTAGTGTGGAAAAATTCTGGTCTCCATAAAGTCCAATTTCTCTAAAATTTTCAATTGCTTTTACCCATAGCTTACTAGATTTCATTTTTTAAGACTAATTTTATTTTCACTGACATGATCTGTCAGGTTTGGATGGATGTGAGTTCCAAATGGCAAACACATATATGTGCATGGATCCTAATGAACCTGTGGTATAATTATGCAGAACTATGTGCATGTTGGTTACTGTCAACAAATAACCAAAGCATAGGACTGTAATTAAGAAGTGGGAATGTGATACTGCTGGATGGTATTATTGCTTTTTCTGGGAAGAATTATTGCATCTTTAGTCACATTTAAGGTTCTCAGAAAATAATTTGCCTCAAGCAAATGAGAAATTGGAAGAAGAAATGAGGATACAGAAGACTTCCAGCAATCTCACATTTTTCCAATGTGACTAAACAGAAATGTTTGGATGCAATAAATGTAGTTGAAATAAATGTATTGTGACACCAAATATTCTATGGCACTAGAAGACCTACTCAAGTGCAGCAACTGCATCCACTGCTGTTAAACTAAGTTTTAAAGAGAGGCCACAACATCCCAAGAGTCTCTCTGCCAGAACTATCTCACCAGCTCTCCTGCCATCTCACAAACACTGAACCAACATCACTGCAGAGTACTTTTCCTTAACCCTTAGTATTATTTTATTGTAACATTCATCAGTGACAGAGCAGTTACATTAACAAGTCCTTTTCTCTGTTGTGTCTTTCTACACATGGATGAAGCCAAGCAGAGAAGCATGACCACAGTCAGAAGCTGGTCAGGAGCATGACCACAGTGCATGAAAGCAATATTGATGGCTTTAACATTTTTTTCTAGTGAACTGGATGAAAGTACATGTTTTAAGAGGGACAGACTGCTAAGTGTGTAACCACTAGGGAGATCTAATTTCTTTTGCATAAATGTCGATTAAAGCACAGAAATGCAGAAATTGGAAGATTTTATGGATCCAGACTGGCCTTTGTTTTCTGTTAATGTGATAATTTTATTAGTTTTTTGAATTATAATATTAATAAATTAGTACTTATAGCAATGAATTCCACTATTTCGTTTCACAAGGATGTGTCTAAATCACCTATGAAAATGGAAGTGATAATTTCCAATGGCACAGAAGTCCAACGCTGTCAGAAATTATTATTAAGCAGATCACTTCTGATAAAAAGTTCAGTTACAGATCCTGCTTTTCTGCTCTAACTGTGTAAGATTTGGGGAAAAGGGGATTCTGCATTCCTTGACTTTTGAGCATAGATAGCACAATAGATGGCAGAGTCTATTAAGTGCCATTTTAACTTGTCTGAACATGACTTAGAGAAAAAAATCAGTTTCTCCTGAACATCACTGGAAATACATGAAAAGATCCAGAAAAGCTCAGAGTGCAGATCCACAGTCATTGAGCAGTGCACGAGCAGTGCTCACCTCTCCCCTTTGGGGAAAATGTGAGCTGTTGCCATCCAGTGTCCATTCTGGGGCATTGTGAGAGGGACATTTTTCAAGACAAATAAGCAGCTTCGTGGTCAAGGAGGTGTCAAGTCTTCACAGGGTCAGCAGCCCCTCTCCTTCCTCATAGGGCTTTAGCAGCCTGTGTTCAAGGTCAGGTCTGATATGGTGGAGCCACAAAAACATGGATCAAACTCTGTAAACACAGCAAAGTGTGTGGGGAAACAGTGAGAAACCTCACCTGGTGCTTCCTTACCCAGGAGCTGCACTTCAGCCATGCCCTTGCTCTTGGTGCCTTCACATCCCATGCAGTTAAAAATCAGAAGGAGAAGGATGTTGCAGGAAGTATTCCAACTTTTCTTCAAAAATGCCAGTGGCTTCTGGGTGGGGACAACAAAGGAGCTGAAAACAGACAGCACTTTCTCATGCTCCAAGAACACAAAACATCCCTGAGGATGTCTGGAATGAGAAGTGCAAGAAAGGTTTGAAAGAGATCCTTCAAATGAAAAATAATGATTTACAGGGAGTTCTGACAGACAAAGGTAAGTCTTGGGACCTGGCTGGTGGGATTTGAGGGGAAGATTCAATTCTGCCAAGCAAAACATACACAACTTCACATTCATTCTGGAAGCCATAAGAAACAATAGGGTGTCATTGTACTCATGGAGTGGTTTGATTGATATGTTGGAAATAAAATAGACTTGTTTTATTTACTCTGAATTGGAGAGCAAGGAATGACACATTGTCTTTATTAACCATATTAACCATACATTTCCACCCTTTCTCTCATTTAAATGTACATATTGTCTTTTTTTTTTTTTTTCTGCTATATGCTCCTTCCTAACCCTGGTTCCATGATTTAGGTAATCCAGTTAAATCCAGTAACAAAGGTTATGTTTTTTATTTTGCATACACTTCATCATGCAAGGCATCATGCAAGGTATGCCCATTTATCTGAATGCCTTTCTTATGCACCCATGAAGCAAACACAGCAATTCCACCCCAGAAGAGACTGGGTAAGGATGCACATAACAGTAAAGTTAGGTTTTATTCAATCTGGACTGTTTTCAGCAAGTCATTTGGATTTGTACCCATTACTACTCATACTGGTATTTCTACATGCTGGGACATCAGAGCAGAGATGGATCATACTTCTAATCCAATTATTTCTAAAATGCATGGAGAAATCTCAGTTACTTCCACATCAATTTAATGCACACCTGTATAGGAGTAGGCAACTTATTCCTCAGGAGTAGAGTCACATCTGTTGGAGGAACCCACTGTGGCTTATGAAGTCTGCTGCAAACATTCCATCATTTCTATAAATCTGCTCAACACTCTCTCCTTCTGACACCCAGACTGAATGGATTTCCTCTCCATATATCTGACACAAGTGCTTCTGAGGTTGATGAAACTTCTTTGGACAAAAAAAAGAGATAGACATACTTTCAAAATTCCTAATCACTAGCAGGAAATAACAGCTATATCATGATCTGACAATTAGTGATAAACCATGATGGGGATGTAATCATATCTATAATGAAAACTATGTAGTCATAGCAAAATGGTTTTATAACTAAACAAAACACTTAACCTTATTTTGACCCATCAGAAAATGTTATATTCTCAATTTATACTGAACACAGCAAATGTGCCAATCTCCCAGAAACTTTAGTGTTGTAGCAACTTGTTGTTTGTGCTCAGGCATTTTGTAGAAAGGAAATCCAGGTAAATGTTCCAGGCAGGAACTTCAGTATGCAAAAGAGAAGCCTGATGTTGATAGCTGGGGAATGAGAACCCAGCAATGTGTCAGTGAAGCTGGGGTCACTTTTTCTTGTAACCCAGAACTGTTGTAGGAACTCTGGTATCTGAGCCCTGGCATTTCTAGAAACTAGGAGAGAGAATGGATTCTGTGTCACATCTCCAGGAGAGAAATCCCAGGTAAAGCTAAATCCCAAAGAACTTGAATTGCCAGCAAGAACTTCACATGTCCACTTCTGCTGTGTGAGCCTGCAATCTACCTGCTGTACTTTCTCAAGAGCTAAGGTCAAGTGTTTTATGTCAGCTTAACTGTGGAAGTGCATCAGGACTGTTTTGATAATAGGAGTTTGTTCCCTCATATAAATGCAGTGTTTGGAGGAATTAAAATGAATGTTCAGTAAATTTGATTTCTGATAGAAATAGGACTTGTGAAATCAAAGGCATGGATCAGAATGGGAAGCTGTTTTTCTCACACAGAGTTCTATGTATGCTTGGGGTCTTTGTATGGGCAGGCACTTATTTAAGGAAATGACATGCTCTATTTAGTGAAAGCAATGGAGTTGCTTCAGTGTGAGACAGATATAATGAATGCACTGTGGAGATGGAAACCTTCCATCCTAAATATGGTTTTGGATAAGAACAGATTCAGTTGTCAATGGGGTTGTGTCTATTTACAGCAGGACTGAGTTTACTGCAGTGCTTTGTCTTTTCATCATCATTCATGAAGTACTTAATCCCCTATTTGCCTCTGGAGAAGGAACTGTATGAATATCCACTCTGTTCTCATTTATTTTTATATGGCATTGCTCATATTTAGATGCCTTCAGTGTGTTAGGATGATTCGATCATCATAACGATCCATAATACAAACATTACACTCTGTAAGCTTTACATCCACTAGAAAAATCCTATCTGTTGTTATGTGGGAAAAATGGAAATGTTCATTGTTCATGGGAGCATTTGGTCAAAATAAATTTTATCTCTGAAGTTGCTACCATTTCCAAAAATTTTAACACACATTTTTGTTCATTCATAGATTGTCACCTCTAACCTTAGATATTCTCTGAAGTTTGAGTCACTTAGGAAATATGTTATCATCTTATCATTAGACCCTCATTTTAAAGTTTCTTTTTTACATGTTAGTAGTTTTTCAGTTGGTATTCATAGGCAGTGGTTAGGTTATGCAACTCTTAGATGAGCATTCTGTGTTTACAAATATATCCCATTTTCTTTACAAGTTTATTTCTCTAATGCATTCCCTCCAGCCACTCACACATGCAGGGGATTGTTTTGCAACAGCAACATGCCACTCTCTATCTCTCACAGATAATCTGTTCCTTGCCTGGTCAGCTGCATTGGCCTGTGTTTTATGTTCTGCCAAACCTTGAAGGTGGGGAGATCATAATATTTTGATTATATCTAATCCACTCTGAAAGCATTTTCATTAATGGGCAAAATAAACAGAGTGGTGGAATAATATAGGACATGAAAGTGCAGAGTGTTTTCCGGCTGGGTAGAGCAGCTTAATAGATCAGCCAGACAAAGTAGTTTTCTGACCAACTAGAATAAGATATTTAAACTCTTGCAAGATTGCAGGCCTATTCCTTTTCACAGCAATGATGAAAGATACTCAGATGTAAGTGACTTAAGTGTCTTTCTGGACCACAGCCTCATTAAATTACAAGTTTAGGAAACATTTGTCCTGTGGTTCCCTCTGGAGCTCACCAGGTGTCATGTGTACATCCATCCCTTCAGTAACTGTGGAAATAGATTTTCTGCTACACAGTTTTCCATTACAAGGACTTATGCTTAGCCAGGTACTTGCTGAATTTCCTTCAGCTAGAGCTCTGACCCTCTGCTCTCTGCTTCCTACTTATTTGTTCTGAGTGTGTAAGTTTACCATGATAGCTCAGGATGGATATTTCAAAGACAGATTTATGTCAATAATCCAGCCAGGTTAGCTGCTTAAAGAACCTTCTAAGACAAGGTTAGAGGTGAAGGTTAGAACCTTAAACTCCTGAGATCCCCATGAATTAGTTCCACTCTCATTTCCACATCCTCAGTTTCAAAGCTGAGTGCGACTGGTGTGTCCACGGCACAGAAAACTGATGCCTTCTCTTTTGCATGGATTCCTGGTGTTGAATCACAGAATACATCCAGAAGATACTCTTAAGTAGGGACATAAATGACAGGATTCACTTCCCCTAACATTAAATGCGAGATACAGCTCCAAATTCAGAGATTTATGGGCTCATTTGAACTGCCCACACGTTGGTATCCTGTGCCATTTGAGGAGCCCTGGGTTGCCTGTGGTATTTGCTGGGGGATGTGAATTATGGGAGGTGTGTGTGCTTAGGCCAGTCCTAAGGCATCTCAAAATATGCTGCTTATCTACATGTGGGCAGCCCCTCACCATCACAGCCAGAGATTGTGAGACTTCTTCCTTGAATAAAAATCTCCTCTCCCCTAAAAAGAGCTTAGGCACCACAAGCACGATTCATTTGCTTCAACTTTGATATCCACTGCCATTTAAGGTGCTCTATAGCATCCCAAAAATGCATCTGGAGCTGGAAAAAATGCCGTAGGACTCCCAGAAAATCTGTGACCTTCTGGAGCAGCAGCTGGGCATCAGACAGGATTTCATGAGTCAACAGAAATGGCTCTAGGTGCCAGTTACTAGACCCCTGAACTAAAACCTTAGCTAAAAAGCTTATGCCATAAACACCTAAAGTTAGGGAAAATTAGTCCTATTTTGAAATAACAGCATTTGGACATTTAACTTTCCTTCCTATCAGGGCAGTGATACCTTATCATACATTTATGGGTCCTTCTTCCAGTTTCCTTTGATACACTTCCACTAATTTTTCCAATGAATTTGCCAACAAATGAATTTCTGTGTCAATAAGCATTTCCAGGATATAAATCTAAGTACTGGAGATAACGGAACAGTTCAGATTTAAGGCTCATTTGTTTTGGGGCCATTGAGCTGACATTATCAATTACCATTTCAATTAGTGCTAATTGAATTGCTGAGGTTTCCAGATGGTCGTCTGATAGCAGTAACTCATTTCATCTAGACCGAAAATTGCCTGGATCTTTCAATCACAAGCTCTCACTTGTGATTATCATATATAGATACTAAAAGGTGGACTGGACAGGTAAAAAAAGCAGCTAAAACCCCTAAAACAGTGAGTCTGGAATACCTTGAACATGTCCAAGGCTTTTTTTAAAAGCTCAAAGCCATAAAAGGAGTAAAATCTATTGCAAAAGCCTGGAAAAAAATTGCCAGGACAATTTAGGAGTTTTCAGGGACCTCAGGTGGTGTGGCCATAAAGGACAATTTCACTTGAACATTGCAAGGGGATGTTCTTGCAATTTCTGGATTTCAGGGAGATTGATTATGACAATACAGATATGCATGCTTGTATGGGGTCTTCAGAAATATTTTTTCAATAATCTGACAAATGTGTAACCAACACATGATTAATTCAGACATCCCAGAAGTGGTTCTGGTGTTTCTGTGCCTGTCAGAAATTATGTTTGAAAGAACATCAGTAAAATAAAAATATTTCATTGGTAGTGAATCTGTACCTCCTTTTTATCCTACAGTTTTTTCCATATGTTTGACAGTCACTATGAAAGGTTTTAAGTAGGTGATGTCACTTACACTGATGGGCTCCCTAGAGTATTCCTGAAGCAATGCTAGGGTGCATCCAAAGGGCTTGATAGCTGATCTGGAGCCCAGGGAGCTGTGTCTAGTCCACATACCACAGCATTCCTTAGGCCTGATGCTCAGATATCTGAGTGTACTGTGCTGGTATTGTTTTTTCTGTTTATAGAAGCCTAATAAAAATAATCTTGAACAACATCCTCAACAAAAACACTGAGGGAGTGTACCCTTGGCAAAACTCACTCAAACCTCAGCTTTTCAATGGTATTTTCACTGCTCTGTTCCCAACTCCAGTGTCAGGGAGTACCATTGAAGCAGATGAAGCAAATAAAAGGAGTGTGCTAAACTTTTTCAAACCTCAGAAGGGCTTTGAGGTTTGAGGAAGGATTTCAGCCAATTCTTACTTTATCTGAATCTGGTCTTCTTTATTCCTAATGTTAATATGACTCCTCTTCCTCCTCATCCTCCCAAATGCCTAAAAACTTGTGGCTGAAAAAAACCCAAGAGGAAGAATTGTCCAGCAATTAATGAATCCACATAAGATTGAGAAGATTAAGCCTTAATTTCCTTTTCAGACATATGCATTCTACGTGACCATTCCTCTCTGTGCCTTAAATCTCTTTTTTAGGAAAAAAAGAAAGAATGAAAAGAGAATTTGCTTTTGTCACAGTAGTGCTGAGAGGCTAAAGCCATTAAAATGATAGAGTGGAACAAATTCTCTGCTAAGGGGCAACCATAAGTTCCTCAGGACATGTTCACAAGTTTCCAAGTGATTAATTTATCACAGCTTAATGCATTGTTGCTTTCCAGCTCAATTGTGACAGCTGACCATGGCATTCTGGATAACTGCAAATATGCATTAACTGTTGTAGCATAAACCATTTTGCAGAAGATTAAGGACATAGCACATTACTTTGCAAGTAGGAAGGGGCAGGAAATCACATAGAAAGCTACTTCTAATCGAGTCACAGGCAAAAGTCATTCCACGCATGAGAAAGCTACCCTTTGGTGAAGACACACTTTACCTGGGTTTACTAAAATTCTGCCAGAAATGTGCAATCATCCACTGAATGCAGATATACACAATTTCCAATTTTCTTTGGTGTTCAGTGCTTCTTGGCATCCTAGTTTTGATTCAAGCTCATTCCTAATTGATTATACTGTAATGAAGGGTACAGGAAGGGAGCAGGAAGAATAAGAAAGCTCAAAGTCGCCTTCCAGGCATAAAATGTGTTTTGATTTACAGTTAATGAAATGTTTTTATTATTCAAATTACACCTTGCTATCGTGGTTGGATTTACTCTGGAATGAGGTTATCACACATATATGTCCCATTGGTCTCCATCTCAGCAGCCAGGGTGGGTTTATTTTGGCGGGCTGGAAACAATGTCAGTGGTTCCGTTTTTATTCAAAGCAGCATTTGGCACACTTGCAGAGTGCTTAATGGTTTGTGTTCAGAGAAAAGGAACTTTTTCACAAGTTGGAAAAATATTTTTTTAATCTTAGATGTGTAGATGTAGATTTATATGTGCATATATACAGATGCCATCTATGTGTATATGTATTTATACACACATGCTATATATATGTACACATATGCGTGTGCATTTCAGAAGCTATTGAACTTCTAAATTTACCTCCTTCTTTTCTTAAGACTAAAATTGCTTTCTCCAATATTCAACCCCAGTCAGACTTCCCCTCTTTTCGTCTCCCAGCAGTAAGAATCAATCCTAACGAAGTGCAGTTGTGGATGTTTTTGAAAGGCAGCTCCAGTGCAGCAGTTACTTGCCAAGGAGACTTTAGCAATGTCTCATTTTAGTTGCTGAGTAGACTTAACAGCAGCTTTTGCCAGATGAATCATGACTGAAACTCAAGAGCTTTGGTTTGGTCCTGCTAGGCCTACAGAAGTTCAAGTATACATCTGGGGGCCACTGAAGCCACAGGAAGGTTTGCTGTTGGCTTCATCTGTTGGTTTCAGGATTTGCATCAGGTCCCCAGCATGTCTTGGCTCCCCTTTCCCTCTTGGCCCCACACAACCTCCGTTTTCAGAAAGACACCATCGCAAACCCAGGTCCCATTATAGAAGTGCAGTTATGCCAAAAACTGGAGCTCAACCATTAAGATGGAGCTCTACTGTTTAGTATTTTTAGGGGAGGAATTTCTAAAGCCTTGCACCATTTCCAGGTGAAAATGTGTCTGTTGGGTGCATCCCAGCTCCTGCAGCCTGAAGTTGCTCACATGCAGAATTGTCCTTTCACAGACAACTCTTAGCCCAGACAGAATGCAAACAGATCAGAGATCAGCAGCACAGCATGGCCTGCTCACATGGGATATTCCAGATGGGAATGCCATTGGGGTTTTTTCCAGTTTACTATAAATGTCATTAATGCAAAACAATATTCTAGATTCAGTTTAAAAACATTAAACTGAAATGAGTTAAAATTAGAGTAACTTTGTTAGATTAAATTCAAGATATACTTGACAAATCTTCAGGTTTGTCAGGCTTCATAATCTTCAAATAGTTTTATTACTTTCTCCTTAATCTCATAATTCTTTCCTTTTCAATTAATTGGTAAAACACAGATTTTTATCCCCTATAGGTCTGATACTGATGAATTCTTCCTTTGTAATTGGATCTTGTCACATTATATTTAAATCCTTCAGAACACCCAATTGACATGTCCTAAACAATTATTATAAAAATCTTTCCTCTTAGTATTTCTGTTTTCTCTTCCCGAACAAGATCCCACAGACTTGCCTAGCTAACTTTCTAACATACAGGCAGAGTATAAAAACCACAATGTCTGATAATCTCTAATAGTTGATTATTTAAATTTAAATTAAATAAACACTTTTTTGAGAAAGCTTTCTTGCAGTCATATGTTTTCATTAGCTTAGTCCCTGCTTTCTTTGAATCTCAGCTTCTCTCTCCTTGAGAATGATTTACTAAGTCTATATTGCTTAAAGAGATGGAGGCTGTGTGCTGCTGAATTAATCAAGCCCTATTTTAAACCAGTATCATATGCAATATAATATTTTTCAGCCATTTGCGATTCATGCTTCTTGCTGTGTTAGATTAAAAATATATATATATATATGTATTTTTGTTCGCATTTACTGTGTCCAACTTCATCCTAAACTTCAGGGAGAACAATCATATCTTTGCCTCCATTCATCAAGTTATTCCTGCTATTTTTCACTTATGGACTATATTATTCTCACTTGGAATATAAATTTCAAGCAGAAATTTTTCATGTAGACTAAGGAATTACACAACAGATTGTAAAATATAGTTCCAAATCTAATCCAAATTGCTATGGCTTTTGCCTCTGCTTAATTACCTATACTAAAAATGATTTATAAAGGACTTTAATGCTGTATTTCAACAACTGCTTTCTGGAATTTGTACTCTCATGCTGTGTTGTAAATTTATAGAAGGTGATCTGCATTTAGCCTTCCTTGGAGGCTACTTGCCCAGTACTTGATGTGATGTTCAGTTTATTCTTTGTGCTTTCTAAACACGGTAATTATGATCAATAGGAGGAAAATCCTGACGGCTTTTGAAAATTCCTGTGGTACTTTCTGGAAAATTATTTTTCACATGAAAGTTATGACTGGCTCTTTTGTTTTGTGTTAACTTTCTTCCATTTTTATAGGTGTTAAAAATTTTTGTGGTGAAGCTGAGAAATCTGTCTGGGATTTTTTTAAATTGATGTTTTATTAAATCACAAAGCTGGTTTCTAGTGAAGAAGAGAAAGTTTCAATGGAATTTAATAAACAAGTATGTTTAATAAACAGCACTGAAGCACTTGTATCTGTGCAAGATGACTGACCAAGGGACCAAGAGCTGACTAGGGAGTGAGATCAGAGCTTTTGGATAATATATCGAGAGACCAGGAATGGGTATTTGATGGGGTCCAGCCCCATACCTGTGGTCCAAGATACAGTGCACATAAACTGTGTTTTAGAAAGTGAGTTTACTCACATGGAGAAACATTACCTTAAAAAAATATCAATTTCACTTTATGTCTGCGAACCAGGAGCTGCCATATTTATCATGTTAACCTTACTATGTGACTTTCTTCTTAGCAATGTTTTACTGAATCCTCCCTGCTGAACTGGAAGAGTCAGCAGCAATCCTAGCTCTGAGCTAAGACATTGAAGGAAAAGGCTCTCATACTCCAGTATCTTTGCTATATCCATATAATAAACAAATTGAATAATATGTCTTAGGATAAATGTCATTTTAATAAAAAGCACCAGTGGGATACTTTATAAAACATTGCTCTTTTCTAAACACAGCTAGTAAAATTACCATACCTAACTATATGAATGGCATTTTAAATCCAGAAGTACTCCCAGTAACCTGCATGGGAATTTGCAATGTGAATACCTTTGTCATGATCTGGATCCAATCTATTTTGTTCAATATTATAGAAAATTAATATATCCTGGACAAAAAGAGAAAATGTGCTGCTACTACTTTACTTTGTGTGCCTGAGGACTGAAGTATCCATTTATTTGTTTTTTAATAACTGACTCATGGTATAGTGGAGTTTTGGGTCTCAGATAACTTTTCTAATATTTTTCTTAACATCATGGCATTTCTGGCATGCCCATGGTAAAATAAATCTTCCTTACTTAGAGGAATCCTTTGAAAAACAATATTTGAATAGATTTTCTCTTGCTGAAGACAGCTGTCACTTTTGCTTCCCTTATCTCCTGGGTATCCAGGGTTGGAAAGGTCTTCTTCTGAATTTATTTTATCATTCTATATTTGTTGCTCATATGGTAGACATTTGCTTACTCTATGGCATATGTACTGTGCAAACCCCAGTGACCAGAGTGTTTTAAACAGCCATGAGCTGTAATTCCAAACATATTAAGAGATTAAAATAATTGCACTGTTTACTTATACAAGCTTTCCACAACAAATATAGCCACCCACTTCTATACTAAGAGAAAACAAAGTGGTGAAAAGGTCTACACTGTTTTCCAAGGTTAGCTGTGAAATGACTTTCTTAAACTGCATACATTCAAATAATGGCCTCGCTGCCCTTACACACCCAACCTTCCAGTAGGGCTGGTTATTACATAAATAAATTATTTCTGATCTTCACCTACAGCTCTTTTTAATAACATTGTCAGGAACCACAGGAATCTGAGGTGCTACTGCCTGTCAGAAAAGCCCATAAATATTTCAGTGGTGCATGATCAGGGCTCAGGGCCTTGTACCTACTCTTCTCTGTAGTGTGCTAGACCAGGCTTTGGCTTGGTTTTGATCCATGCCTTCACTAGACAATGCTTAGACAGTGTCCAGAAGACCTTTTCTTCAGGGGAATGTGAATATGAGTCAGTGCCCCCCTTTCATTGTTTCTTTTGTTTCTTTGGGTTTTGTGCAAAGGGTTTGTGTACCCTCATGTCAAAACAGTCTGCACCTCTAAGGCCATTATCTTATTAAGACTATTATTGGTCATCTGCTGGACACGGGATAAGATACATGGACTACAGATCACAATCAATAAAAACTCATTAAATACAACCATGCCACAGACAAAGAGATCTGCAGCATAGGAGAAGAAAAAGATAATGTCCAATGTCCCAGGAGGTGGAATAAAATGGCAAAGTGCCTAAGCTGGAACTCAGGGGCCATGCTGTTAGGCAGAAGGAAGTCCATTAGCTGGAAATGATGAATTTGACATTGCTGAGCATCTTTCTGGAAACATGGAACAGGGAATTATTGGAAGGTCAGTAGGAACACCACACTCTGATGGTGGGTGCAGTGGGACACAAGGCCTCTGTTGGCAGGCTGTCTCTGAAGGACTCCAGACACAGCTACATTCCTGGCAGTCCTGCTTCTGTTCCTGCCCTGGCCACGAGGGCTGGTTGATGATTGGGGCATTTTTATTTCTCACTGGGCTTCATCCTCTTGGAGGCAATTGGTGTTTGTCCAGATGAGCAGGCAACCACCTTAGACCTGCTGGAGACAAAACACACGTGTACCTTCTCCCCCAGGTAAAATCAGCGAGGCCTTGCCACTGCACACCCCATTATGGATCCTAAAACTTTTAGAAATTGGTTCTGCACACACAAATCTTCAGAGAAGTATCGCTCTGCTGGGGATCAAAATTGATGATTTACTTTCAAAACTTCAAGTGTAAATATTGCATTATCTAAATGTTCTTGGGGAGCCATATTCCACCTTTGTTTTCTTGACAACATGTGTGTTTCTCACTAGGAACATGTAGGCAACATAAAAATAAAACAATACATGTGGTAAAGCAATAAACTCACACTGAGCAGAGATAAGAAATAACCAAGGTAATACATGTAATCATTAGCACACAAGAGAAAGGAAAGTGATATAGAACGATGCATCATCAATTTCTTTGGGGAAGCAACACTGAACTGTTGTACTGTCATGCTACAAAAGGGAGAATAAAATTACAGTGAATTGGATGAGAACATTCATAATGTGATATTCAGACACATGGATTTTGATTGTTAAAGCTTTTCAGTTCACCTTGAAAAATACAGGAAGAGTAGGGTTTTTTTTTTAAGTGTAAGCTGTTCATGAGAAGTTTTCACATAGAAGAAAGTTCAAAACTCCCAAAATCAGAATGATGGCAATAAAAAAGTAAGCTGCAGTACCTAGGACTTGGGCAGTGCTCTAGCAAGGTGGCTGCAGATAGGTAGGTGAAATGAAATAGAACAAAACTTATTTCTGTGACCTCTGGAAATGAGAAATGTCTCCACATATCAGTAGCAATCTAGTCAACAGTAAAGTGCACAAATAATACAGGGAAAGCTCCTTCCAGAATATAAGAGTCAGGGATGTGACAGGAATTTGGACTCCCATCTGCTTGCAAAGCCAGGTCCTACAATAATTTGCATGTCAACATGAGGAAAAAACACAATTATGTTTGATATATACATGTGTACTACCTACATCCTTTCATCATAGAGGTCTCATGTCCACAATGTTTATCTATAAATAAATAAATATATAGGTACATAAAAGTAGATAAAAGTAGAATAATACCTCGGTATAAAGCTTGATCCCTTTATTATCTCTTATCTTAATTTGATCTAATATGAAATTCTTATTAGAGTAAGAGTAAGCTTTGTAGTTTAAGTATGAACTATGAAGGAGAAGTACAAAGTACCTGACTCTTATTACAAATGAAGGAAAAAAATCACATAAGAAAAATTTTTCTTGTGAGATTTCTAATAATTCCTTCTTGCAGTAATGCGGGCACTGTTCCAAACAACACATTCTTTATATATTAATATATATATATATATACACACACACATATATATAAATTTGAAGTACTTCAGGTTCTGCTAAAAACCTGAAATTACAGAGATTTGCAAGGGAGTGCATTCCTGTGACATATCATAAGTCACAGGAGGGAAATAGCTATGCTTTCCATGATCAAGTATGAAAAAAATTGTGTGCATATTTCCAGTAGTTTGAGGGATTGTGAAATGTATTAAAAAAAAAAAAAAAGGAAAAAATGGGGGAGAAAGAAAAAAAAGCTGGATTCGATCATTATAAATTTTGGACTTGTTTCTGTAATGTTCCCAAAACCACAAGGTTACAATTTCTGGCAAAGAAAGACCTGGAGCTGGGAGATATCCCTGGAAGCTGGAGGACCATAATTGCAGTGTCACTGAATCCTTCCCCTGTTCATACCGTGTCCTCCCCCGACATGGCCACTGGCTGACATGTCAGAGACAGGACACGGGACTAGATAAACATTTAATCCTGACCCTGCATATTTGCTCTTACATAAAACTCACAACCCAAATGACTGAAGGTTTGCAGAGGAATAACTTTGTATAAAATCTTCTTCTCCAAATCTATGCCAGACATTTCATGGCAGATATTCAAAATACCAAAAGTCCCCCAGACTCTTCAGGAACATCCAGCTCTGCATTAAATCACTAACCTGGTCACATTTTTGATATATCTCTGAGTAGAATATCAAGTTATGTTTCCTTTCACCACAATTTTGCATCAACACATTCAGCTGCAATATTTATCTCCTTGAAGTTGTAACTGGGTTGATGCCATCCAGTGTAAATATGCTGTTTAGCTTCAGTCATGCTTGTAAAATGTTGATGAAAGTTTCTGGCCTTAATGTTAGGGAAGCATTCAAAAGGGAAGTGGTTTTCCAAGTATAAATAAATGCTGATTAAAAAGATATGGAGAAATCCAACCAAATTCAACTTATTTTTCTCTGTTTCTTGCATTATCTATTTCTGTACTTGAAAAGAACACTCCAGTTTCAGTTTTTGTCAGAATGTATTACATTTTTTACAGGATTTCTGGTAAGAAGAGAAGTAATTACTTGTGCAATTTATATGTAAGAAGGAAGTAGTTACTTGTACTTTTTTAGTTACTTTCTTGACAGAGATTTGGGGAGTTTTTAAGTGGATTTCCACGCAAACTAAATGAGAGAGTGGTTAAAGAGATTTGCTTTATCTCAAAGGGAAAATCATTTAAAAGAAGAAATGGTTTTCATAAAGACAGAAATAGGTTTTGAAATCAGAACTAGTAAAAGCATTACTGTGTAATTTGGTCAGAAAATAACATGGTGCAAACACCACCTTACCGGAAGAAAGCTCAAAGCTTCAGTAAATCAAAAACTAAGAGCCATCACCAAGCAGAAGATCTAAATGTGATGAACATATAAGTAACATTCAAATTAATGGCGTGCAAAATGAGGTACATTTGTGAACCCCTTCCTGGCCCACGCCTGTGATTTGTGTGCACAGTAATCAGAAAATTTCAGGAGCCAAGGGGCAGAGGGAAACCAGCTGACTAAGAAAAAAATAACCAATGGGACAAACCCCCCTACTTTTAGAAAACTGCCAAACTGACCACCCAGGTTCAAGAAAAGTGCCTGAATTTCTGATTAGGTTACAGTGAATACTGAATATCCAGTTTTAGTCTCCAAGGAGTGCTACCAGTAACTCCAGAGTAGGCCTCAAAAGCTCATTGAAAGATGGCTTATTAGCCATGTCTGTAAATATTCCTCACCATTTCCTTCCTATTTAGTCGCACTTTTCTCATTTCACAGTGCTTTCTTCCCATAAACGGAGTTTTATGTGAAGGTTTCTATCTGTGTTATTAAGTAACAATCATCTTTTCAAGTTAAATCAGTTTCTGATCTCACTGCTGGAAAAAGGCCTTCCTTAGACAGACCTGGGCTTCAAGTGAAAAAACCACCTCAGATGTGGTAGGAGGAAATAATATTTCAGCAGAACAGAAATCATGTGTGGAAGATTCAGGAACAGCCTCTAAATCTGACATATATGCTTTTATTTCACCCTTCTCCCTAGCGTTGTTAATGAGACTTAGATTGGCTGGTGACAGGAAAAATTTAAGGTAGTACTCAGGAGCTAAATCACACCATCCTTCATCATGGTGCTCTCCTCTAGAGAGGTCTGTTGCAGATTCAGAAGGTGTCAAATCTATTCCTCTGATGGTTCTGAGATTTTTCTCTTCACTCTCCAGTTACGCCTGTCACATCAGTTTTGTTCTGTCCCATTTCTCCTGCTCATTGCTCAAAACCGATTCCTCAACCTACAGATGCTGGTAGTAGTAGTAATAGTAATAATAATGAAACATTTATGTTTATATTACTTCTGTTTCTAAAATATCTGAGGCTCTGTGCAAAAACAAATGACACCCAATCAAAATAAATAGGATAAAACCACAATAAATACACTGAATAAAATGTGAAGAGATTTGCAGGTGTTTGGACCCCAGGTCACCCAGACACATGTGTTTTAGCTCAGCATGGATTGTAGCAGTCTGCATAGCCACTAATTGAGTTAATCCTATTGCAGCAGTTTCTACAATAAAATTCAGGCTCTCGCACAAGAATGTGTTTATTTTGTACACAAGCATGGACCTAGCAGTAAGTCCAATTGAGCAGCATATGTTCAATACACCTGCTATTCATACATCACAGAATCACAGAATATGCAGAGTTGGAAGAGATCCACCAGGACTGTCAAGTCCAAACCCTGGCCCTGCATAGGACAAACCCAAGAATCACACCAGTGCCAGAGAGCGTTGTCCAAATGCTCCTTGAGCTCTGGAAGGCTGGCTGCCCTAACTACTTCCCCTGGGAAGACTTTTCTGTGGACAAAGCTTCACTCCCACTTCTGCATTTAGAGGGAACAATAATATGCCAAAGACAATTAAGCTGATTACTTTAACTTTTGAACTGAGGTGAGATTCTCTGTGCTACTGCTGATGCATATCTACATCTATTTATATCTATAGCTAATCTATCTATCTGTATATTTATATCTCCTGGTATTCATATGAGTCTTGATATATTGATAAACCAATAAAATTGGTAAAGTGGCATAATACAGGTGTCCTGATATAAATATCCACTGGCAGACCAGTGCTGTTGCAACATTCTTCAGCAATCTGTGCCTCTCCTATTTAACTCTTTACGTCTCATACCCAGTGCATTCTCCCCTAAGCTGTGCAATCAACTTTCTTCTCTCAGTGACAGACTAGTCCTGGTCATCATGTCCAGAATGCTCTTTTGCTACATTATTTGGTAGACTTGTGTTTTCCTCTGCTGGTGTGACTAAATAAATAGTCTGCACTCAGATGTCAGGAAAATCCAGTGGGACTATATGTCCAAGTTACTGGGATTTTTTTTTTTCAAATATGCACACTGCATGATTGTTCGTGCTTCAGCACTTGAAGGGCAGCCATCCAACTCACTTCTGAAAGAAACAATGATGAATAATCTACCAAATATCTTAAAGTCTCCTTTCTGCCTCTGTAGTTTTGCATGGATATTATCCACCCCGGGGAAATGTGCTGTTCCTCAACTTCATGACGGCCCATTTTCATTTCGGATTGCATAGGGCTGTTTTCCTTGGCATTGGGACTGCCTAAATGAATCATCCCCATCACGCACAGCAGGGCTGTCTGGGACAGGGTGGTTGAATAAATTGCCCAAGTGTTCCTTCTTGTTTTTCCCTTCTTTCATCAAGACTTTACCATCTCTGGACTGACTGCGGCTTCATAAGCTTGTCTCACATTTCCTTCATAAGTGCATAGGTGGCATTTAACTCACCCTAATTTTAGCCATTCAGATGTTAGTAACTTTGCCTTAACTCATCCTCTGGTCTTCCTCTATAGTCAGCACAGAAACACTGGCAGCTTCAGCAGATTCATTGCACCTAAAAGGGCCCAAAACATTTATATTACACATCTGTTTTTAATCCCATTATCTGCTTTGTAAGTCAGGAATTTTTTGTCACTTCTTTTCACTTTTTCTATTTCATCACATCCAGGACTCTTGATTAACTCCTTTGTAGGATGAACTGCAAATGCACTGAATTATTGGAGATCTGGAGAGGTATTCAAGGCACAGTGAGATATACTGGTAAAAATCTCACCGATAGAACTGTCTTAGTTCACAGAGTCAGTTAGGATGGAAAAGACCTCTGAGATCTTCAAGTCCAACCTATGACTGAACACCACCTTGTCACTGAGTGCCATGTCCAGGCTTTTCTTAAACACTCCAGGGATGGTCACTCCAAGACATCCCTGAGCAGCCCATTCTAACATCTAATAACCCTTTCTGTGAAGTATTTCTTTCTAATACATCCAACCTATGCCTCTCCTGGCCCAGCTTAAGACCATGTCATCTTATCCTGTCACAGGTTGCCTGGCAGAAGGGCCCAACCCACACCTGACTACACCTTCCTGCAGACATTTGGTCCTGTGGAACCTCATGCTGTTGTTCTCAGTCCATCTGTCCAGCTTGTCCAGGTCCCTCTCCAGAGCCCTCCTCCCTCCAGCAGGATGACACTCTGACCTAACTTGGTGTCACCCACAAATTTGCTAATGGTAAACTCAATCCCTTCAACCAGATCATCAATAAAGATAATAAACAGAAACTGGGCGCAGCACTGATTCCTGTGGGACACCACCTGATGCCAACTGGATGCAGCACCATTACAGCTGCACAGAAGTCTCTTTTTACATCTCTTCTTTAATATAAATTCTACATGTTAGAAAATATACATTCTTTATTGCATTACTCATCTACCATCATGAGAAACTGCCACTTTTGTGTTCAAAAATAAGACTAAATACAAGAACCATGCAACAGAGTTGAATATCATGCTAATCAGTTGCCTTTTATAAAACTCATAAAAGACTGGTGGAAGTCACTGGACTCTCCCTTTGAAGTCAGTGAGCTGTGAATGGTGCTGCCAGGCAGCCAGCAGAAATAACAAAATCACTGAGTCCTGTGTCTTACTGATTTCTGAAGCAGAACTTGCCTTTGAGAAGTGGGGAACACCACAACCATACCTGCTGGATGTGCTTTTCAAATATTTTAATTAATGAAAGTTGAGAATTCAGTTTTGAAATGCAAAAACTGACTGTAAATTAGGATTGGAAAAAATCTGTGTGAATACATAAGAAAATAATAAAGCCTATTTTTGAAAATTTCAAATGACATTGGAATGATGAAATTGCTGTGTGGTTCCATAACTGTCTGAGTGAGATTATCTCAGAGGTCATGTGTAGCTACCTTGGCATTATGATGGAATATCTAATGAAGCAGCTAACAAATAAACAAGAAATGTCACGTCATTAAAAAAAAAATCCTTTCTTTTTAAGCTTGTGTCTGTTAATTTATAATTCAGAAAGTATTGACAGATAAATACAAATATCTGACCCTTTCACATTTCAGAGTTCTAACCTGGACAGAAAGAAGCTGAGCTCCAGAAACATAACGAAATTCTGGAAATGGTGAGACAGTAACAGGAATTCCGACTCTGTGTACTGAAGTTAGGCTTTTATGCCTCTCTGATAAATAAGGGGCAATGCTCCATCTCATGCAGCCCAACACCCTGTTCTTATAAACAATATTAATATAATATTTTATGACATGAGTCATATAATGTACACAAGAGTTCATTATTAATGTATGAACAACTAAAAATACAAAAAAGCCCAGCTGCACTAAAAAACCTTCCTAAATGATCTGCTGGCTGTGGCAGGAAAGTGGCCTCTGTCCACCTCTCTAATATCTCTTTTAGGAAGGACTGGCAGCAAATGAGGCATTTCACAGTAGGCATGACATAGGTCAAAACCACTTTAATTTAGAGTAATTTTTCTGACCTACAGAAACAGATTTATACATATTAACAATTATTTACATTCTGGTTTAAAGTATGCTTGTTTGATATTTAACTTTCTGGTATTCTGAATTTTCTACAGCTGTAGATTTTGGCAACAGTGCTTCCAGTCACATATTCTCTCAGCAGTCATGATGGATGCCTAGGGAAAAATTTAAAGACAGGATGGAAATGGAGGGCTGCTTCTAAAAAGCATTCCTTTAAAGCAATTGGTTAATTTTCAGGGTTTTTCTGTTTGTAAACTTCTTGTCCAGGAAGAAATGTCTTCAAAATGATTAGCCCTTATTCAGGTTTTATTTACTATTTTTTATCTGGGTTTTGAACACATTTTCTTTCAAGGATATTTTAGTGACTCTCTTTTGCCTAAGAATAAAGCTTTTAATCTTGTCATTAAAGTATAGTCCTACACACTCTGCCTCTCTGCACCTTTGGTCTCTCTGTAATGTTCAGCTTAAATTTTCCCCTTTAGACCCTTAGTTCTGGTTTGGTTTAGACAAAACCCATATCTAATGCTTCCTCTTCTAACAGATAGCCTAGTTCCTGAAACATGTGAACCACTCTACCCTGTGCAACCCTTGCAGTGTCATCATAAGCCTTTGCCTTCCCAAATTTCTGCCTGGTCATGTGGAGATTAATTTATATTTGTCCACCATCATGAGTGCTCTGGGCCTTCACTTTCCAGCAACCCCAGCTGCTGGTGAGTGCTGCTGTCCTCTGATGGTGCCTGGATCCATCTGTGGAACTATTGTGGTCTGCACCAGACAAAAGCCTGCAAGCACAACTTTTAACAACATTTCCTTTGATGTCTTTTCATACGCAGGTATAAGGTCAGCTTGCTCAGGAAATGGACTAGATCATTATTAATTTTTAATTTAAAAAAACTTTTTTATTTAATCACCTATTAATAATTAGACATCTGAAAGTGCAAGGGTATGTCTATACTGGTAAATCCACCTTGAGATGGTCTAAGTCTCTGCGGCACTCACTGATTAACTGCAATATTTCTTCTCAGTGACAGTTATCATTACACCAGCTCTGTATAGACCATGTTGACTAAAGGTAGTTGTAGCTTGCTATTTATTCTTACGGTATGAAAAATATTTCCTAGTTTTTCTTTATACAACCTTTCATAACTTATAGGGGTGCTTAAGGTGTCAGCTAGGAAATAATTGTTCATTTAATGAAGGAATAAACAGCAGCAGTGTTAAAGGTATATTCACAGCTGAACCTAATTCTTGTGCTCCTTCCACCTGCCTAAAGATTCACCATGGCAGAAAAAGGATAAAACCAAGATAACATGTATGTGTGCAAGGAACAAAAGAAAAAAAAAAAAGCATTACAAAAAGAGGTTCATGTCTGTATGTCAGGATTTTCTGTGCTTACAGCAATATATGAGCATAAGTAAAAGATTATATATTTTATTATAATATTTTGTAGCCTAAGGAGCCAATGAACACTTACTCTGCTCTGTTCCTCTCCCCTCAAAATGTGTTCTATTATATGGAAAGAATAGTAAATATATATACCCATTATAAGATCTATGAATTTAGTACAAATTGAACAGACAGATTGCATTTATAGTACAGATGTTCTCTTTATTGGCTAGAAGTCCAATAAAAGCAGCATTTTGAATTTTAAAATATAAATGTGCAATTTTCATTTTAACATATACAGAACCAGGTAACTGGGTGCACATGGAAATTAACTTTAAAAGCATTTCTATTTGCAAAATCCCTATATACAGAGCACATGCCCAGAACTCTGGTTGTTTTCCATTTCAAATTGCCTATAAAATTGGAAGTATTTCCATAATTTTAAATTGCTCACATAACATAGGAGGGATTGGAATTACAGTTGCTCCTCAAATTTGTTTTTATAAGCACCTGAATTTGGAACTGATTCAAATGGCATTTTAATATGTTCTGGGTCAGGCCATGCTGATTTAATTTACAAAATGAATTTATCAAGAAGAGGGGAAATTTAAAGATGTGGAAAGTATAATAAAATAAAAGATTAAATGGCAGAAATGCACTCACCAAATACAGCCGTGAAATAAGTCAATGTTAAAGGGAAAAATGTAAGACTTTGGGCACACTGATACAAAGATTATGGAAAAGCTGATGAAAGCATTCAGAAATGCACAAAGTCATGTCAAGTGATCTTTTGAGTAGCTGGCAAGCTGAAAATCATTTTTTGCTGAGCACACAAGACATGAGCTGGTCAATAGTGCATACAAGTGTCAGTAAATCATAATTTGAGACACACCTTTTGGAGCTGATACAAACTCAGCAAATTGCCAACATTTAATCATTGAGAGGACCATTGACATCAGTGCTTGATGTACTCAGGCATTGCACTGCACACAAGGAGATTGATGGATTTTTTTTTCCAGAGTAATATTTGAGTATATGAAAGATTCTGATACTTAACCTCCTCATAAATTTGAGAAAAGAAAATTGGAACATCCATTCACTAATCCATGGGTGTGTCTTATAGAGTTTATTATAATTCCAATTTAGAACACAGAAGTTGAAGCTAGAAAAAGTTGAAGCTAGAAATCAAGTGACTGAGTCAGGATGCTCAGTTCAAAAGGTTATATTGTTAGATAACATAAGTGTTAGTCCTTCTTCCAAAAAGTGTAATTGCCAGATTTTCAGCACTCTGATGTTCCAGTTTGTCTGAGAACTGAATCCACCTGTTAGATGTCTCATATTTTTCATAAAGTCCTAAAGAAGATGCTATGAAATGCAAAAAGAGAAAAATGCCAGCAGTGCTGGCTTCTAACACCTGTAGGGACCTTGGATTTTTCCCAGCCAAGCTGACCCCTGCCCATCAATGAACTTATTGAAACAAGGCTGTAAACCTTCAGGCTGCCTGGATAAAAGTAAAACCACCAATTCTAAGGTGTTCTGGTTGTGTGAGTTTATTTATGGCCTAATACAAAATTCAGTTAAAAGCAAATGAATGCTGAATGCAATGTTGAAAGAGTGAAATTATGATTATGATCTGCTGAATTAGAAAAAAATCCTAATTCTTCTATTAAAGCAAAGCAGGTATTTCAACCAATAAACCAGCATGTTCAATAAAGAAAAAGAAGAAATTATCAAAGAAGGACAAATAACTGTTTGAAAAAGTAAAAAGAAGAAAGCAACAATCAAGAAAGACCCAGGAAGAATCCAAACTTTAAGAAGCAAAACAAATCTAAAGGAATCAGAATAGCCCAGTCCTCAGGAGCTGCATTTATTGTAAATATTTCAAGACTTAGAATATGTTTATCTATAGAAGTATTTGTCAAAAATGCCATCATTATACTCCAAGTTGTGAGATAGAAGTAAAGGAGTCTCCTCCAACACACTCAAAAATACAGTGTTTGGATCACACAAGGCCATCACTCACTTATGCAAGTATGGACGTACTGGAACACAGATCAGTGTGTGCCACTCATTTCACATTACATTCCAAAACGTGTGTTCTTAATAGACACAACCTAAAATAAATAATATTCACAAATTATTTTTGAATCCTTCTTGAAGAACGAAGCCAGCATAAACGATTTCCTAAAATTACTGCTCCTTTTAAAATAATATTAATAAAATAACTTTGTAAAAATATTTGGGCTTTTATAGGATGGGAGGGTTTTTTTTGTTTTGTTTTGGGGCTCCTTTGCAATTTTAGTAAGAAAAAATTTAAGGACAAAGTGTAAAAATGCTTTTATACAGATGGAAAATGTACACCAAGGGATGCATGTTGCTGGGCATTTTCCCTTAAGAAGAAATGAATAAACAAGCTTTGCTGGTGATTGCTGCCTTGCAAAGCTTTTATTGCAATTCCATACACTTGGGGTCAAACTCTCCTAAGCATGCTTATCATGGCAGACTGATGTTCAAAGGAACTCAACCTCTGCTGCTGCATCAGAGGAAGCAAATCATCTTCCAGAGGTGCTCAGAGGAGGACACTCAGCAAACAGCTGATCTGAGTGTCTGCTGCAAGCTCATTGATTTACATCTGTTCTGGTTTCTCCATGAGCCAGTTCAAGGAAGAGAAAAACTGAGGTGGAAAGTTTGAAGAAGAGAGAGGCAAAGCTATTGCTTTTGTACACAGCCTTATTAGTGACACAGTGTGTTCTGTTGAGAGAAAACTGCAGGAGATCACTCTGCTTCCCTTCAAACATTCTGAATATATTCTAAATATAAAAACAGATTTCTCTTCTAATATATTCCTCTGCCCTGGAAAAATAAATGTTGTTTGATTTGGCACATTGGCCATCTTACTTGTAAATGCCTCTATGCTGTTAGATATTAGCAGACATCTTATGTTTGAATAAAAGGGCTTTAAAAAAAGAGAAAGGGAAAGAAGTGGTAGGAGAAAGTAAAGAAGTAAAATAAAGAAATAAAAGTCAAGTTTTATGCCTTCCTTACTGATGGTCAGTGTCTGACTGTCAGAAGAAACAGCTTTATACATTTATATGCCCCAAATAGTATATTTTTAACTACTGAACATGTAACAAATCAATGTTTGTGTGTCAATACACACACATATGTTTATACATACATAAAAATAGTGGTTGATGTATGTTTATGTAAATGCAGATCCAAAAATCCAAGATACATATATTTTGCAGTCTACCTCTAAGCAAATCTATTTAATCTCTATCCATTTTTGTCACCTTGTCAGAGTCATCACATGCTTCTTCTTTAATTAATGTACTTGGAAATTGGAAATTTTGTGGCATTTCAGATTTTAACATTGATCTCAGATCAATGGGGCATGATTTCAGAAATTTTGTGGCATTTCAGATTTTAACGCAAGCCCAGCGTGTTTCACCTCACTTGTCCAACACAAATGCCCTGGACTTTGAGGTCATTTATACTTCCCTGGATTTTTTATGTGTGAAGAATTCCCTGAAATAAGCCATTGTCAGTATCAGCAGATGATTTTTACTGCATGGATTTAAGCAAGATCCAGAGATAAGATTTTTAAAAAATTATTTGAATTTTTATCAAAGTTGGAGAGAATGCATGATGCACTTTTCTTCAGAACTGCTACATAAATTAAAATTACATTTTAAAATGTATTTAAGAGAGAGGAATTGAGGGAAAAAACCTCCTTCTTCTCAATATATGCAGTTGTAATTAAAAAAAAAAAAAAAAAACAGAACAAAACCTGGATGGAATTTTATGGAAGGCATTATGTATTCCAGGACTGGTAGAATGAAACATTCAGAAAAGGCATTTTAATCCTGCAGACTATTATTCTAACATTTAGCTTCACTCATTTAAGTATTCACTGAGTGGGCAGTGCTACTCAATTCTAGCAGTTTGTTCAAACTGCTTGTTCTAAGAAGGTGAGTCTGAAATTTAGGAGAAGAATAGAATGCAGGTGTCAGCTACCCCAAAGACACGTCCTTTTACCTTCCCATGTTGTCTGAAGTTGGATGAGTGTGTCTCCTCACCACCACCAAGGGCTGGAAATTCCCTTCTTATGTTCACAGAGTTCTAGGTTGAGGCAAAACTGAGAACACAAAGCAAAAGCCGTAGAGAGAGGAGCAATTGATTTTACTGCTGTTTGACATAATGTAGGTTTTTTTAAGATGGGGAAGTTAAATAACAGACTAATTGTTAGCTATAGTCACTCACATAAGCTGAGAGTCAAACGACTGCCAAAGGCTCTGTTGGGTATGGAGTTCAGACAGGTTCAACTGATATTAGAGCAGTTTTGAGGAATGAAATAATTTAACAGTAAAGAGGATTGTATGAGCTTTGGGGGACTCAAAACCCAATCACACTTACATTTTTGCTGGGGAAGGAAAAATAGTTCACTGTAGTTTAGGTCAGTCTCTTTTTTATTTCATTTTTAAATCTTTATTTTTACAATTTCATGATTTATTTTTCCAGGTGTTTTCAAAATTCCAGCTTTAAATACGGAAGCTGTAAGGACCAATGGCAGCTTTTGAAAGAACACTTTGGCATAAGGTCTTGACACTTTTTATTTTCTGTAGCCACAGGGAAAAAAGTGAAAAATACTCATTTCCCTGTGCTTTTTCACATGATGGTTGCCCAAAATTTTGATTATGAGGCTCACACAGAGATCACGTGTCTCTAATTTAAAGATAAACTGAAATCAGGACCCTAAAACCAGAGAGATTTTGTCTTTCTCCACGTCCCCATCCTTGATAGAACAGTATCCTACCATAGTCCATTATATCTTGTGACATGGTCAAAAATCACAAGCTATGTCTGGGAGAAATTTCCCTGGGTTTTTTCCATATTTAGAGTGCACCTTCGTAGCAGAATTTTCACCCATAAAAAGGCATGATCAAACTTTGATTTGACAAAGCCCTCCCTCCTTGCCTATGCAGGGATGTGCATTGATATATCTCAGGGCTCAGAAGAAAACCTGTGGAGTTTTAATACTTGAATTGTCATGGATTAGTGGATGGAAACAATGGGTGTGAAGACAAGAGCTGATTCCTCCTTTTTTCCTGGATCTTAACAGGGAGGATAATCAGTAACATCTGATCATCATGGATGACATCAGCTTTTTACCCTTTCTTGTGGTTTGTTTTTGTTTGGGGACAGTGTGTGTCCCTGTCTTTTTTTTTCCCCCTTAAAAAATCCCAAACAAAAACTAACAGAAATTTAGGGCAAACCCCACTGCCTATGCACCATTTTTCTTTAGAGTTTACACATTCACAATTTTTTCTTAGATCCTTTAAAAATATTTGCTATCAGTGTCTGCTCTTGCTCAGATTCATATAAAAGTGTGTGCATTTGGGAAGATGTTTTCAATGGCCAGGAGGCATTTAGTGGAGTACTACATCAACTAAGCTTGAAATGAGACTATTGCCTGCTCTCTTAAACTTTGGGAAACATGATACAGGCACTCTACTTCCCTTTGACATGCTTGATTCAATTTCAAGTCACTACAAACAAGATTCTAATGTGTCAAAAATGCACAGGACATCAGTATTATCCCAGGATGTTCAGCCAGTTGACTACAGCTCATGGATCAGTATAAGCAAGAATAAAAACATGTTTTTCAAATTTCTGTTAAAAAAATGCTGTCAGTAATTTAGTACTGGCGGTGAATAACATTTCTATTTAGTGATCTCTGGGTAATTATCTAAGTTTCCCATGTTTGTTTTACCCAGACTTTTTGTCCTAACAATTCAGCAATGTTGCAATTAGAAAGAATTACACCATAGAAAATTATACATAAATAATTATTTTTGTTCTAAAATTCATGAGAGTCATGGATTAATTGATTACAGTGTGAAACATTTTTATACGTGTATTCGACACACTAGATGGTAGAAAAAATGATATTATTTTCAAAAATGCTGACCTGGAATGAACCATATTCAGCTGATGGATTGGTGTGTTAATTATTTTAACTAATGTGTCAAAATGAAATCGAGAAAAAGAAAGATAAATTATATTTTCTTGCTTGGATCTTTGAAAATCTATATGTGATTACAATTCCAGCACAATCTAATCCTTTAGAGCAAGAATTTTTTTGTCACTTTGTAAAGTGTTTTTCCACTAAATAACATTTTAGTCTAGAGGAAGGGTTTTCTTCAGTTTCATGCATGTCTAAATGAAGTATCTGAAACCTGAGTGCACATGCTGGTAAGTAAAAATTCATAAAATTTCTTAAGAAGCAAGATTTAGACTGTAAAAATGCACTGAAAGTTAACCAAAATTACAGTTTATTTTTTCTCAAGCAGGTGCCCAAACCACCCAGTCAAGTCCTTGTCCTCCCTACAGTTTTGCTGAAGCCAGAGCACTGCAGCCACTGCCATAGACAAAAGGATCAAAAGGGGCCAGAGGGATCAGGAGCCTCTTCCACCACTTTGGTTCTACATCTCTTGGCTGGGAGGAGCAGATCAACGTTCCTGATGCTGACACCAGTTTTACACCCAAGAGTAAGTTGTCACTGTCTCAAAAAAAAAAAATAAAAAAATTAAGTATTAAGACAAGGGGCAGCAGGCTGCAGAGCTGCCCCTTCTTTTGTGCATCCCTCCCTGTTTTTCCCTTTGAACAAAATAAACCCAGCACTGAAGCATTTTCACAGAACATTCCTATTTTGGTGGAACAGTGTTTTTTGATGAAAAGCTGTTCCACGGGAGGGTTTTCTCCCTGCCATCTGTAGTGAAGAGCAAGTTGCTATATCAACAGGGAGATAGAATCAGGAACAGAAAGGAAAAGTCCTGACAGAATGCAGGGCCCTGATGTTACAATATTATTGTAACCTTTTCATGTGTGCAAGCATTGCTGAATTTAGAGCACTTCAGGGAATTCCCAGTTGCAGAAATTCAGGGCTAAGATCCTGTCTTACAGATGCTAATTAATGACTTGTAAAGGTAATGTGAAATAAGACAAGGAGAGAAAGAGTTAAAATGTACCCATGGCAGCCTCAGCTTTGAGACTCTTTTTGTTCTGTTAAAGTTAAAAAATAAGCAAACAATTACAGAGAACAGCTGATGGGCAATCGAGTTTTAAAGCCTAATGGGCTCTGCAGTCTGTTCATAAAAAATACATTTGGACACACATCTCACTTCCCAGTCTGGGCACAGACACTGGTGAGAGGCATGTGGATAAAATTAAGGAACTTAGAAAATGAGAAGGAAACAGCTCCTTTGCAATTGTATGTACACTGGGATGTATAGATTTTTTTTTTTTTACAAAGGGGGCCAAAAAACTTTATGTTTTTATTAACTGGAGGCATGAAATAATAAAAAAAGCCTAAAGGAATTAAGTGCAAAATTGCTATTGACTTCAAGGAAGGTTAAATACTACTTTCCTTAGGTTCTTGGAAAATTCTGGGCTTTATTTCCAATTGTTCTATTGCAACTCAATTAATTTAATGCATGGAGAGCAGCCAGAGAAAAAATAATTCATGTCACCTATGAGGAGCAATGGAAGGTAATTCTGAACATTTCTTCCAAAGACAGTCTGAACCCCAAGCAAAAGGTAATAATGATCATATCCTGATAAAGAATTGAGAATTTCACCCCAATAAAAATGGTTTCTGGAATATTTTGCAAGATGTATTCAAAGGATATTTGAAATCTCGAAGCTATGGAAAACAATGGCAGAAATCCCACTGGCTTTAGCAAGCTGACAATTTCAGTCAAGATCTTTAAGCTGGAGTCCAAGTTAATGAGGTAACCCTTGTGATCACAGGCCAGTTTTTGAGTGATTTAATTATTTGCTAAACCTGAACTTCAATCTCTTCTACAAACATATAGCTTGCAATATACATTTCAGGAATACATGTAGGGCAGATGGACAGATGACATTTTCAGTACAACAAAATGAATCAGAACTCAGAGTCAATTGAGCTGAAACTTTTTCATTGAGGATGAAGAAAATGAATATCAGCTCTATGTTTGTATTTCTAAATTTACTACATTTGGCTCAGAGGGAGGGTTTTTATGAGCTTCACAGCCTATCCAAACCCAGAAAATACAGAAAATCTCTCCAAGAAGTTTTTCTAGATGTCACAACATTTTCCACTTAATTCCAGGAGAACAGAGTAATATGATCTTTACAAAGTTACTGGAATTCTGATAGGAAAAAATCCTGACCAGATTTTCTATTGCTGTAAGTTAACTTATCTGCAATGATTTTGCTGACATTTTACCTCTTTTGGGAAAGACCTCAGACCTGAGAGGTCTTTCCCAAATTCCTTTTTATAATTCCTTTAATTTGCACATGATTTGCCTTTTCCTTATAGGCTCATGAACCAAGAATCCTGACGCATATTCCACTAAGATTATATTTCTTGTTTAAAACATACAGATTAGTTCATGATGCAAATTCCCTGTGAAACTTCCAATTTAAAAAGAAAAATTGTAAATAAAATTATCATTTGGTTGTCTACAGTGTATTTGTTTCGGTCCTTATGGCACTACAAAAAGACTCAGATAAAGATGTCTTATGAAAACAATTCTGTTTTCAATAACTAATCATAACATCTTTGTGGTTTGAATAATCTCCCACTTAGTGGGTGTTGCTTTGTCAGTTAACAGCAGAACGTGAAATAGCCGGCAAGTGATCACTGAGGTTATGGTTGTGTTGACAGTGGCAGTATGGATTTACTTCTGCAGAAAATAAAGGGAAATATGAAAGAAGAAATTTACAAGTCTCACCTTGGTCTGAAACAAAAAAAGCCTTGCTGTGCACAGCACAGAGAAAACACACCACGGTTTACAGCAACTTCATGTGGGAACACCCACAGCAGAGAACAGCAACACAACCCAGGCTTCTGCTGATCCCAACCTTTCATCTCAGTATTAGTTACCATTAAGAATTCCTGGATGAGAATTATGTTTCTCAACTGGAAGTTTACACTCTTTATATTTGCAACATGCTTTTCTCACCAGGTTTTGAAATGCCCCAATGGTTGAGGTTTAGTTCAAAGCTTTACTTACAGCTATGCTTTGATTTTGCAAATTTGTTGTCGTGGGTTATTTTAGGATTTTTCCCCCATTGCTGATTTTCTATCACAGTTTTATTTATTTTTCCAAAATGTATCAAAAGTGGAGTTGTTGGAGGTTTATGGGTGTGGTTGCTTAGAGCCCCGAGGAAATTAATTTTTTATCATCCTAAGGATGTCTGAACTACAGGCTGTCTTTATATAAGCTGATGATCCAAAACACAAGGCTAATTTAATTAGGTGTAAATTACATATGATGAAGTTCTTCTTGCTTCCTTTTACACTTGTATAAGCAGGGACACTATACAGACTGTACTTTGAGATATTCAACAATTAAGTGGTCAAGGTCCTGAGCACCTGCTTTATCTAAACTTTTCTTGAGAAAGGAGTTGGATCAGATAACTCTAGAGGTTCCTTCTGGCCTAAAATAACTCTACAAATCAGATTCATCTCCACATTCTATGATTAAAAGAATTATTTTGCTATACCACAAACAAGAATTTGCATGTTTTTTTTAAAATCTAAAATACATTTTTGAATAGTTAATTTTTTTAGACTTACTTGGTTATGTGGAAATTTATGCTCAATTTTGCTTCTGTTCAGAATTTTTTTTTAAATGCCAATTTTGATGGCTAAAAATGCTGGCTTACAGTTTTCCATCTGCAAATACATGGAGACTTTTTGCAATAGTGCTTTAAAGCAAGTGTCTGGAAAAAAAGGTGTTTTATAACTACTGGAAAATTTACAGTAACGCATTTCAGGTTTGTGATAAGCATTACTTGCTCATTAAAGAGAATCAAGGTTAAATCCTTCAGGAAATGCTGTAGAGCTGTATATTTTTTAAAATATCCCTTAATAAAACCTCAGAAATGTTCTGTGTTTCACAAAATATTTATTGCATGCCATTAGCTGAAAACAACACCATCAAAGCTGTGGGAAAGAGGTATATGAGAATACCAATAGTGATATGAAATTATCCTGCTTGAAAGGTTTCCATTTCCAAATCCACCATAACATAACAAAATTCAGAGAGCAAATCCATCAACCATGAATCAGTGGTTCAAAAATCTTGCCTTTCACTCTGGAGTTATGGTAGGTAAAGAGCAGGAGTAAAAGGATATGAATCATTCCTGTTGCTTACAGTTCTTGTTAAACATATCTATGGATGACCAGTTACATGATACAGCCAAGTGTTTCCTTCAGGCATTTATCATTTTAGGTTGGAAAATATGTGAAAATGTTTCACAAGATTAAAAATTAAAACCAAGGTAAATATCTGAAATATTACTATTACTATGGAATTCTCGTAAGTGTCACTGATTACTGAAAGGAATAGAAATGCAGAAAACTGAATTTTTCAAGCTGTGAGCAGCAGTGTCTGTTCTTCAAAAAATACCATTTTTCATGACAGACATTATTTTAAGATTGGGTAGGAAGGGATGAAATTCATCTAGCTCCAAGCACTCTGCCATGGGCCGGGCCATCTTCTAGACCAGACTTCTCCAAGCCCCATTGTACCTACCTTGAACACTTTCAGGGATGGGACATCCACAGCTTACCTGGACAGCCTGTTCTGGTGCCTCACCGCCCTAATATCCAATCTGAACCTACTCTCTTTCAGTTTAAAGCCATTCCTCAATAACCACTGACAGCTCTAAGGTTCGGGGATTTCCATGTATTTGGGTTTACGGCAATCTACCAGGGAATATTTACTGGGATGGATCTCCTGATCACACAGCCCCACTCATTTACTCCCCATGTTTATAATTTTTGTGAGCAGAGCACAAACCACAGAGTCCCATTATACCAGGTATAAGGCAATGGGGAATCTTCACAGAAAGCTTCGTGAGGACAGTTGAAGCAAGAGACTCATAGTGTATTGTGTATGGCCTCCTGAAAATTGTAAAAATAATTTCATTGTTGGTTATTCTGACAAAAAAGGACATGATAGTAAAGTCAAGTTTCTGGTCTCATGTGGGCTGACTTTCCAAGATCCACCAGTGGCAGAAAAAGTACAACATTGCCATCTACATTTGAACACAGTCACTCATGAAATATTGTCATCTTTACTCAGCCTTTTATTCAATCTTCCCCACTGCATCAGAGTTCCCTTGGTAATATTTCTTTATAGTTGGGCCATCTCTGCACATTGGAAAGACTTCAATGGGTGCAATATCATGCCCTTCAAGATTTACATTTGAAATAATTTAAGATTAAAGGAAACCTATTTAACTAAGTATGTAGCTGAAGACAAGGGATTTTGAGCACAGCAGGCAGCGTGGGAGGGTAGAAGACTGTGCAAATGAGTAAGTGATATTGGGAACATTTCTGTGCTTTTCATATCTCCACTTAGCATAAGAATAACTGATAGAGAGGAAAGAGAAATCATGTCATGTATTGGATGCTTTCCAGACAAATGAAGGAAAAGTCTAAAACACATTGACTGGAATTAATGGAAACATGTTGAGTCTAAAGTTCTAAAAGAGTACAATCCTGGTTGGGAAACATATGTTTGAGGATTTCAGCTTGAGAGCGAGAGAAATACAACTTGAAATTCACTGGCCCACGTTCCTTTTCAGTAGTTATGTGTGTGATGTGAGTCAAGCACTGCTATCAGCTCCAGGGAGCCACACTGATAAACACGGAGCCACACCTGCTCACAGGGTCCTCTGGTGGTCCCCCAAGAGCATCCCTGAACATCAAATCCTGATCCTGTTGGTGCTTAAAGCCTTCTCCCAATAGGTCATTAACGACACTAATTACTGAGCCTTTCCCTGCTAGCTTACAAACCTTAATGTCACTGCTTGGCCAAATGCCATGGATCTTAATTGTGAAGATTGGAACTAATTGATCTTCAAATGAGACTGACCTGTGCCCAGGTCACTGGCCCTGTGGCTCTGCCAGTAAGTGATTCTTCACTCAGCCTGGAATCAAATCCTCTCAGAATTTCTCTCAAATCAAAAACACAGACAAGTTTCAATTCAGATTAGCATCTAGGGAATTTACTTTAGGGAAACCTTTGAAAATACTGTCTTCTCATATGTTAAATGAGATGTCTCTTGAAATCCTTAAAACTACACACTGTAGACGAAAGAAAACAATTTTAAAGAAATCAGCAGCTAAGTAGGATAAATCCTTGCAATAAAATATTTTTTCAGAGCCAAAAAAGAGAATTGTTTCTAGCCTCAAAAAATTAATGTATTTGAGAATGAAAGCAAGGCAATGGTGAGTTACAGAGTATTTTTTTTTTTAAATGCTAACTTGTCCTTTCTTCCCCAAAAAAATTATTTGGTTGCTAAATTATATTCTAAAATCTCATTACAAAACTGGTGTTTATTTAAAGTCATATAATTTTTCCTTCAAATATTACTTTTTAAATATATTATGAAAGGAAAATTTGGTTTTGCCTTTTATAGAGTTACACCAATCTCCTCAGCAATTTAACAAATGTTCATAAAAACCCAGCTGTTCCTACCCTGATTATTCTATTGATACTGTTCTCTCTCATTACTTGAACACTGATTCAATCCATCCTACTTCATTACTAAGAAAATTCATTTAGAGGGAAATATGAGTAGTTATTGCTTTTTGTCACCTCAGGTTTACAAGACTTAAACAGTATTCAACACCAAGGTTTTAATCATGGTAATGGTACAACTGGCAATTATTTACATGAATTGAAACCTAGCTGCTGACACAATAAAAAAGGCTACTACATTGTGTAGGTCTAGCTGAGAAGATTTGGGCCAAATTTTTATTTAATGTCATTTACTATTGGGCCAAATTTTTATTTAGTGTCACCTGATACAGCTGTATTGGGTTCAGCACAGTTACTATACTTATTCTCAATAAAAGGGGTATATTTATAGAACTGTTTCCTTGTGTGGAGCTGTTTAACAGGTTCAAAAATAGACATATATGTGTATGTTTATATTTATATTTATTCATGCAGGTATGAGCATGTGTATCTTGGAACACGAAATATTACATTATATAGCTCAAATGTATCATGTCAGTGAGAAAACATTGCTGTCAATTATTCATTCAGTGGTATGGAACATCCTTGTTATTCTTCTCCATCACTGAGAAAGGCTGAAAACTGAGTTCAGAAGCAGAAGAAACAAAACATTGTATGTGTTACTGGAATTCCTGTAAGGCATTGCTTTAAACTCTTACTTCAACTTTGTTTGACAGCATTGATTTAAAGCAACAGGCTATGCAATGTCATGTCACATATCATTTGCACTTTGTTTAAGATGATAGAGTGTGGACATGTGTGTGTGTGTGTGTATCCTCTGTAGTTTATAAATCAGATTAAGTTCAGAAGAAGCAAGCATTAATTTCTGATGGCTGGCCTAAATTTAAAAAAACAACTGGGTATCCAACAGTGAACACATTCTTGGTGAAAATATCAGTGAGTTATTAAGCTATAAATTTAATCTTAAAATTCTATACTTCTAGTAATGAACACCAGCTTGCTGTGAGCTTTCTGTACTGTTCATAAAATTCTGATCAGTAAAATGAACACTTGGAAGTTCTGGCTCTTGCTGACAATGGAAAACAGAGGTGTTAAATATAAATCACAGTAAAATGAAATCACCAAAAGTAAACTAAGGTTTTTTTTCTATAAAAACATTATAAAGGCCTTTTATAACAGAACTAGCTCACAGCTTATAATCACGTTTTAACAGCTGTTGCCAAAATAGGTAAAAGCTCTGATAGAAAATTTGTTAATTATATGATTTAGGCCTCACAGGCAGCCTAAATCAGTCAGAAATGGAGAGAAGCACTGATTCAAGATGATCCTATTGTTATTTTTATTACAATAACAAATAGTTTTCACATGCCTCAAGCTTGGGAAATGTCACAAGACTACTGCTGGGTAGTACAGGGTAGAAATTACTTAAACTGGAAGAGACAAAAGTAGGACAAAGCATCATCCTTATTTTATAAGATGCAGAGAGCTTAAGGAAGACATTTTCTAGGACACTCAGAATCACAGAATCCCTCAACTCCATGTCCCTGGTTTCTTCACAGTGAAGTGGAAGTTTCTTCACAGTGAAATGGAAGTAACTCCTTCAGGCACATTCCCCTCTACTTTAGGCCTTTAGTTCCTAAGGGAGGATGCCTTGGGGTGTGGGGCTGCTGAGCCTGCTCCATGACACATCTGCATTGCTCTGTTCAATGGCTGGGTGGCTCAGGCAGGGCATGAGTTGTGCACCCCTGCCACAAACTGCTGCACAAGGCTTCCAGTCCCCTTTCACCTCTCAGAGATGTCCTGTCCCTTGGTCTAGAATACCATCTCAGGCAATAATCAGTTTTTTTCTGAAATATTTTCACCTTTTGTGAAGTACTCAAGTATGTGCTAAATTAGAGAATTAAATCTGTCTCTCAAGAAAGTGTGGCAGTCACCTGCAGTACGGTTCTTTTCTCCTCTCTTTCAGATATTATTTTTAGTCAAGTTTCAACAAGAGCTGCACCTCAGTGAGTTTCATTGTTTGAAGATTTAGACAGTGAAGGTGTGTTTAGTAGGTTCAAATCCCTGAAGTCAGATTTGAATTTGAGCTATCTAATCTAATGTCAGAGCGCTCGGGTGTGATGAGTAATTTATTATGAAGGGAAATTGGTTTGTTTTCTTTTTGAATGGAAGGATTTACTACTTAAGTAATCCTTATCTTCTCCTAAGGGTTTCCATCCTGACTATAGGCACTTATTCACTCAGAGTTCTGGCTTTTCTGAGTTCTGTTTTCAGGTGCTTATTTTTTGCTCCTCTTTGTGTGGGAAGCTGATGTTCCTGTTACAGAGGCTGTGAATTCCACTGGGAGGTCATACATGGAAAATATACCACCTCTTGTACTTAAACACCCTTAACATGCCCTATTATCTAAATCCCCTAGTTTGTGGCTACTTATTATGGCCTGTAGGAAACAATAAAACTCCTCCAAGATATTACACTCTTACCCTGGTCCCTAAGGTCTCCTTCTTGGGAATGAAAAGCACCAAATTTTCATTGGAGGATCTGGGTCTTATTCACATTTTGTCTTTCAAAGTACAGCCACAGAAAAATGAGTTTGTGGGGTTGTAGAAAACCCACCCTCCCTACCCCCTATTTAATGTGTGACTCTGAGAGTTGGGGGTTTTTTCCCTGAAATTAATAATTAATCTATTCTTTCACAATACCTGTAGTAATCCAAATCCATTGAATTACTCTCTAGAAGAATAATTGATGTGACCCAGATATTACAAGATGTATTTCTTTCCTGTGGAAACAGCTGTATTTTGCATGGAATATTCAAGCACAAATTAGGTCAAAACAAAAGAAAACAATTTTTTTAACAGCTATAGAACTCACCTGAACAAAAATAGCTCTGGGCTCCATTTCTTTTCCTAGTTAATAATTCCTTGGTTTATATTAACTAGTCTGTAGAGCAAGAGCTAGAAATAAACTAGGTCACTGTCTTGAGCCCAGTTAATATTTAATTTTTCTGCATAAAGTGGAGCAGTTTCGACTGAAAAAAGTGTGGGGCAAGTTAAGTTCAAATTCCTTACAGCTAGAAAGAAAGGCAGCCTTTCTACTTTCCTCATATGTCCTAACCCCTGAGCTATGTATTAATAGCAGAACCTGGGAATGCAAAATCTTCATCAATACTTTTTGCAGAATCTCATATTCCAAGTACACTGAGTGGATTGGGCGGGAGGTTTTTGTGTGTGCACTGGAACATGGGAGAGATGAGAGCACAAATGAAGTTGAGGCAGATTCTTAGGGAGACCTGAGGATGATTGTAAAATACCATGCTAAAAAGAAGGAAATGGGCTTACAGTACTCACAAATTTAGGAGCAGTTGAAAAGGCAGCCCATGAAAAACTCAATTTTCATTTTTGAATCTAAAGATGCAGACATATAAATCTCTTCATGGATACAGCCAAGAACCCTTTTTCAAGGAAAACTGATCAGACAGACTACCTGAGCAACTCAGCAAAATGGTTAGGAAGCTCCAAAATCATGGATCTGCTTTCAGAAACATCTTAAGCTCTTTTTTTAGAACAGTTTGGCAACCCCAGGAATTAAAGTCAAATTGTTCTAGTCTGTGTCTAGTGTATTAACTGCAACAGCAGCCTGTTCTCAGAGCTTGAAGTTCACCAATGAAGGTATAAATCAGCAGCAAGCCACTGGACAGCTGCCAGTGTAAACCAGAGCTCAATGTAAGACAGAGGAGAATCAGGCAGTAAAATGTGTCTTTTTCCTCTCCATTTTTCCATTTTTATCTCTTCAATGTTAATCCTCTTTGAAGGTATATAAAAACAATTATATTATCTTTGTAAAAGCAAAAAAGGAAGGCTTACTCTGGCACCTCAGTGCTTTATTATATCACTATATTTCTCTAGATAAGAAAATCTGATTTTTTTACCATTAGCACCAGTTTTAACAGAAAAATGTTTAAAATCTATTTTCCTTCCAAGAAGAAATGTCAGAGATTTTCAGACCCTTTCTTTCTTCTTTCTGCTTGTTCTGCTTATAAAATATTGCTCCACCTATTCCCGGTGGCATGACTTGGAGAAGCCAAAGTGTGTTATGACTACCTGACATGAGACTATATTCTGCTTCTCTGTCCTCCAAGTTAGCATTTAGGAACTCTTAGATGTTGTCTGCTATATTGGATTAATTGGATTAGTCACCTGATTAAAGACTTTTTCAGGACCAAGTTCTTGCTATGTGATAAAGAAAAAAATAAAAAGAGGAAATGTTAAATTTTTACTCTTAACAGTTCTGGTTTTTTTACACATATACATGTGTATGTAAATTGAGAAAAAAATATTTGTGGGAAGTGGTGCTATTCTCCATGGGTAAGAAAATGTGGGAGATGGTGTAGTTGAAACTTTCAGTATTAAGAAAGGGAGTGAAAATACAAAGCAACCTCAAAGGGTGGGCTTTTGTTATTACTACTTAAAGGGGAAAACTAAGGGGCTAAATTGAAATATTAGGTAAGAATGAGCAAACAGAGACTTGGGCAGGGTTGCTTCACTCTCAGAGAAGGAGACATATGGAATAAGTTACTGGTGAAGGTAACTGAAGTACAGTTTCCCAGAGATAAAGGGATACCTAAATCTGTTCCTGGAAGGGAGAATTGAAGAATAGGGTGAAAAAAGCAAGTAGGGTGGATTAAGCCAAACTGTGCCAGGACAGGCATGTCAGCACATATGAACCTTTTCTCTCTCTCTCTGCGATTCTGCTCTTTTATTTCCTTTTTTTTTTTTTTTCCTCTTTATCAGCTCAAAATATCAACCTCATAATGTCATTTTAACTCTTTCACGTCTGTGAATATCCTCTGTGCTGTTCAAGCCACAGTGCATCAGTGAATTCTGCCTGGAGCATTCAGACACTCAGGACCAGTATGATGACGTGTTCTTGGTATGCAAGAAGTGTGAAGCAAGTGACAGACAACTAAGGGGAGATTCTTCTCACCTAAATACAGTATAAGCATGTGCTGCTGAACACGTGCTCTCTTTACAGTAACTGGTCAAAAAAAAGGAATATCTTAACAATCTATCTGAAATATTTCAGTAGATGAGAAAAATCAGGCCACAAGAATTTCTATTTCTCTTCACTCAATATAAGTAGAGCATAGGAAAATTAACACAGAAATCCAGATCTCAGAGGCCTACAGTTCACATGAATTGACGCCACTATCAATGCTGTGTCAAGAAGCAAATCCATTTCCATTTCAGTTATCTAAGGCCCTTTCAGCAACTCTGATAGGGGCTGTAATTCACAGACACCTGAGCAAAAGGACATGCCTTGAAGCCAGAGCAGGAAGTGAGCATAAATCTGCTCCAACTCAGTAGCAGAGTCCAATGGTTTTGGTATAAGTCTGTTGTAATATCTCTATTTGGTCTTGAGAAAAATAATTTCTCTGGGTAACACTCCACTGGGATGTGTAGCTGTAACCTCCAACAGAAATTACACCCTTTCATGAGAAATGGGTAATGCAAAGCAATGGATGATGAAATCCAGGTTGGATAAGGCCTTGAGCAGCCTGGTCTAGAGGGAGCTGTCCTTGCCTATTGCAGGCAGGGTGGGACTAGATGATCTTTAAGGTCCATTCCAGCCCCTTAACTCTCTATGATTCTATGAAATAATGCTTGATGGTCTCCCATTATTATTTTTGAAGCAGTTTGACTTTGTATGAAACTCTTAAATATCCTACAGGAGGATTATAGTCGCCTACTTGGGTCACACAGCCAGAACATGGGGCACTGACAGAGCTCAAGTGGAAAAGAGGGAGAAATACTTCTTTCAACAATACATTCATCTGTAGAGAGAACCAGCTTCAAAGGGAGAATTGTCTCAGCTGTTCATCAGATCATTTTTATGTCTGAACTAGTTATCCTCAGGGTTGCAGGAGTTAGAGATCATGAATCCTTCAAGACATCCCATTTTCAATGGTGAAGAGTCCTCTCCAGGGATGTGCTGGAAATCCCTGGGATAGATCAGAGGAAGAAACTGAGCCTTTTCGTTTCCAGATTCCAAGCAGTAGCCTTGCACACTGGACAGCTGAGTTACAGAAAAGGGAATAAAATTAATCCATCCTCAACATGTCTTGTCCAAATATTTGCTATATTTTGCATTCAGCTGAAAGTGCTTGGAATTAAAAACCTCAACATATGCGTTTGTCCTAATCTTGTAACAACTGAGATGGCATAAATGATGTTGATGGGAACGCTGTGGGTATTGTTAACTGAGCACCATAAAAAACTGTGCATAAAGTAAAAGTTTAAGTGAAGATCTTACCACTCTCCTTTTTCTACTGCTATTTCCCTCTCCTTTCAAGAGAAAAAAAGTCAAAAAAATTCTAGTAAAAATATGATGGAAAATTATCAATCTATTTTGTAATATAATGAAGTATAGAACTTCTAAGTTGTTTGTATCCACTGTTGCAATTTTAATAATTCTATTTACTGTATTAAATTACTGCACATGAAGAACTCTAAGTGGTTCTTTAAAATACTACTGAAATCACTACAATATTATGGATGTATTTCAAATAGATTTGTGACAATTAAGATTTTCATCCAAATATCTTTCACCTCAAAATCCTGCTGGATCACACGTGTAGTTTTGCTACTTTTTTTAGAGGCCTGTTTTGATTTAACATGTGCCACTGTGTTCTTTCATTGTTTAGAGAAACTAATGAATGATATGGAATGATTATGTTGTGTCATTTTTCTTACTCTCTCCATATTCTGTTGTGCAACCACTGCCATGCTCTTGCTAAGAACCTTGGCTGCATTCCACTCTGAGTTCTTTCTTAATGACTTCATCTGCAGGACTACAAAGATTCATAATCAGTTCCTATCCAAGCCCTGAAATTAATTTTGTGGAAATCCATCTCTGTATGTTACAATGCTGGCTATTGAAGCAATCTTGAAAGCAGACACCATGTGGGGGGAAGGAAGGAGGGGAGCAGGGAGAGAAAAAAAAAAAAAGAAGAGAAAGAAAACTTTGGCCCCAGCTCACAGAAATCAAGCTGTGTTCTGTGACACTCGAAAAAAAAGAGGATGGTCTCCTCCCCATCAGAAGTCACGCAACAGAACAGATACCCTCACCAAGCTGCTGTCTGTGCAGTTCTGTTTCCTTACCTTGGAGGAGAGAAAAGACGCCTCTCTTGAGAGTAGGAGCAGGTGAAAAGGTTTCTATTCACAGAAGAATCTCTGAAGGCTACCACAAACTTAAATATCTACTGGGATGTCTCTGATTTTAATGTCAAACTTCTGTACCTTGTTCAGACAATAGAGAGTTCTGAAAGTCTTAAATTAGGTACATATAGTGAATTTTTAGACTCTTTCACCTCTTCCAGGTGGTATCTCAAGTCTTTGAATAGGATGTGTAAAAACTTGTGTGTGTTTAGCAACCACAGCTGAGCATCTGAATGTGCTGGATAGATGTTCCGCAGTGCTTTACAAGACATAAGCAGAGATTTGGTCTTCTTTCTTTATTTTCTTACATCAGTGTGCTAGAAAACCATCTGGAATTACCTCTGTGCAAGATTTTTTATCATTTCAAAGACATTTTGAGAGCAGCCACTTGGGTAACAATGATTCTTGTTAATCCATGACTTCTGCAGGAGCAAACAGGGAATATTAAAGAGCACAAGAGGCAAGTCAATATTCACCAGTGAGCATGAGAATGATGGCTTGGTCAACTGAGGTTTAACATAAACTGAGATTTTCAGATTTTCGCATTAGTATGGATGAAAACACCGCTTTTGTGCCAATGGTTCTGGAAACAAAAAGGGAGGGACAGTCAGGGGAGCCTGTTGTTTAATTTAAGGTCCTGTTTTTACCTCCAGGATTGGTGTTGCATGCACAGTAGTCTGCATGTGGCTCCCTGCACACTTCCCTGCTTATTTCTCCAACTGGTGTTGACACTATAAGTCTGTGTTTGGCAAAGACTCATGGTCAAATGTCAGTCTTCTTGTAAACACATGCACACAAGTATAGAGATGAACAACTGGATTTGGCTTATTACCTTATTGACTTGGAATATGTTGGGTTCAGGACACAAACAAGAGCCTTGCCTCAGTAAATGCTACAAAGGACAGCATTTTCCAACTCCGCTCCTTTCCATAGCTAAACTGAGCAATGGAAACAAGGCAAAAAGCATGTTGTCATTCGCAGCAAAAGTCTCAGCCAGAAAACATCTACTGTTAGAGAAGTTGCAGTTTACCTAGGAAATCATATCATCAAACTTTAATACAGAAGTGATCATGTCTTTGTAAAAACTTCATTCCTCTTGAAACTGTGCCAGATCCTGACATTGTCTGCTGGCGTCCGACTGACACACTGCAGTGGTAATAAATGGGGCACTGTATGTCTGAGCTCCCTAGCTGAGATATGGCATTAACTCTTGACCTTCAAATGAAAAGAAAACTCAGTATCTCCTGTTACTATTATAAATGTTGACTTTAGTATTCATTATTAAAGAACACATTTCAGTCTCATTCCCCTCTGCATCACACGATGTATGGATCTATAGCAGTTTTCACTGTTGCTGTTTCTTTTCACTTTGTCTGCATCTGATAAGCCAGAAACCTTGGGGACTGAACCAAAACACAAGCATTACTGAAGAAACAGGCCTGGGAGATTTTCTGCTTCATCTCATGACACCATGCTTGTGTAATGCTATGGAGTAATACAGCCTTTATTGTGTGGCATATGAAAATGTGAATGCATTTCGTTGCCTTCTTATATTCCATACACAGAGTGTGCACAAACCCCACATGGAAGTAACACATTGGTTGGTATTTCTTAGGTCTTCTTCTGGGTCATTTCATAATCAGGATGAACTATTGTAGTTTCCAGTGACGGACTTAAGCTCAAATCACAGAAATTTGGCTTTTCTGATCCACAGTCCTTTATCTCACTCTCTAACACATAAGCAAAAAATATGCTTATTAGTTATAGCAGTCAGAGGCAAAAGGTTGCATATTTCTTTCAAGAGTACCCACTCTGAATTTCGGAGAAGAAAATGTGCTGACATTAGACCAGCTCCTGTTACCTCTTTGTAGAGCATTAGCAGTTTAATCGATGAATTGCACAATTACAGACATTATTGTGAGAAGTCTGTTTTATAGTCTTCCTAGTCTGACAAACAACAAGGTTATTAATTTTCTTATGAGTGGAATGGATGTAAAAATTTGAAACTGAAAGGATGTGTTCCAGCAACCAACTTGAAAATGTTGATTTTTCAGTTTGGAATTCCATTTTTCTGAATGACTTTTTCATGGGTAGCCAGGACTGTCTCACTGCTGACTTGTGACTGCTCTCCTTGTGGCCTTGCAGAGAAAGAGGCTAGAGTAAGTAAAGGATTACTATATATTTAAATTAAGCCCAGGTTTTGCTCTCTCTTAACTATTGCCATCTAATCTCAGAGTAGACCTGCAAACAGTCTTGTTTCTACTGGACAAATCTTTGAATGACCATTGCTTCATCTCAGCCCCGGGCAGACTTTAGATACCTTGATCATCTCCCTGCTGCAGGTGGAACTCCAGAAGAGCCTACAAAACACAGAGATCAATTGTTACACTGACATCAACATCCTTAACACTCCCAGACTGAACTGGGTGAAAAGCTTAGCCATGAGAATACATTCATTTTGCTGTGACACACTCATCTTGGGACCACAGGAGCAGGCCAATCCTTGTGTAACAAATCAGGATGGAAACGCAACATGCATAAAGGTGACCTTTTCTATAATATACATTGATTTATTTTCCTTGCTAAGGTTATAGACAGATTCTTCCAGTTCATTATGATTCTTCGTAACAAACTGATACATGGGAACCACACCAGACAACAGCACTAGGGCACATAAATGCATCTGGGCTGATATAAACTGACAATGACCCTGGAGAGGCAAGTCCTTACAACCATGTTCCATTCTTATACATCCTTGTAGAGAGAATTTCTATGCAACCATGCCCATGTTTGGGTTTTTTCCTGTGCATGCTTGAAAAAATATAACAACATGCAAGCAGAAATGTATCAGTGTCACTGAGCCAGATTGCTGCCCTCCTAACCAGGAATTAATCCTGCTAATGTCAAAGGGCTGATGGATGTCTTCAACAGTAGTAAAGAGTTCACAGCCTTGCCCACAGAAATAGCCTCTTAAATCAGAGCGTGTTCTTATCTTTGAAGCTTGAGTAGCCATTGGCTCTGGGGCTATTCCTGATCATCAACTGAGAGCTATCTGGGTCTGCAGTTAGCCTGTACAATTACAATTCTCAGGAGTATTTCCCCTGCTGTCATCAAATCTGTCACAGATTACTCCTGTGGCCTTTATATGGCCATGGAGCTGGTAATTGCTCTCCTGCTGCCTGCAGAGGCATGGGTGAAGATTGCTCCAATATGAGACAGAGCAGCTCAGTAGAATACTGCTCTGCTAAAGCACTGAACACCAAAGTAAAGCTAAAGCACTCCCTGACAGGGATTTTCTTGCCTGTGCATGAAGAGCACAGCTGGCCTGTCAGTCTGTTCACCTGAGCCCTCACCTGCTTCTTTCCAGCTCTTGCCTGTATAATGAGCTCCTTACTGAAGGGAATAATGTTCTTCCCCTCTTTATACAGCTGACAAGTGCAGGGCTCCAAACACCACACAAATTCAAATGGTGAATGTGGGTGATGTTTTGTGAAAATATTGTTCTCCAGCACAACCACTGAGAGCAAAATCGTGGTGATTCAATCGTGTCACATATCACAGAGAAAAGGGTGTTCATTTTTTCATGAACTTCACAGATTTAAAATGTCAGCCCTCAGAGTTATGTCCTCTACACAAACCTTTCAATGTGTAATTTCACCTTTGCAAATACAGTTTGGGAGTTGTGAACCAGGGTCACTTTATTCTGCTGAGTACAGCCAAAAACCATAACAAAGTATTGGAGAGTTACTGCAGTCTTGCTCAATTATTTTGTATTTCTTGCAGCAAAGCATAGTGAATCATGCAAAACACATTGTTTCATTTTGCTTTGGAAGACACACTTCTTATTGAATGATGTGTGCATAAAATGTGTTGGAAATCAGTACATTATTCGCAATGGGACTCCATTTTTCATGGGAGCTTCTAGGGGGTGCACTAATACTTGTAATAAATAGCAGGAACAAACCCAGAACACAAGTTTGGCTACACCACTGGTTGTAGAGTCACACAAATATCTTAAGGGAGATGAAATACCTTCATGCATGTTCAATTCTTTGTTCTGTCCTGTCACTGTGGGGTAATGACTCTTTCAATTAGGAATTGGACTGAGTCCACCAATTCATGTCAAAATGCAATCTTCCCATAATGATGGAGACAACCAAATGGGCATAAGGTATTGTCTGATTTGTAACTGTTAATACAGACATGAAGAGTCAGCATGCCCTACATTCCAACTTGAAGGGTCTCCTATATAAAAATAGAGATAAAAGAAGCAACCAAGTGTGTCCAAGCTCTTTTCTTTTGAAAGATTTTGTTCTTCTAATAGCTAAAACAATAACCAGCTTCAATTTGCTTTATAAATAAATTCATGTACAATAACCACACAAAATTTGATATAATGGACTCCACCATGATTAACAAGCATTCAATATTTGTGTGGGGTTTATTGCATATCACACTGTTAGGGTGAAGACTTGTTCTAAGGAAGTCTAGTTCCCCTGTAATTGTTGACTTTCTTTATCCCAAAGCCATTTAAATTCTGATTTTGAAAAACCTCTTTGCATCTCTAATGCCTAGATCTGAATGTTTTCCATATGAGGAAATAGCAAATACATTAGGATTCTTAGGCTTGGGAAAAAGATGACTGATGGGGGAAATGACAGAGGGATTTAAGTCATAAACTTTGTGCAGAACGTGAACAGAGTGAATATTCACTCCACCTCGTAGCATAAGGATCAGCAGACATATAATGAAAGCATTAAGGAGTGAGTTATACACCAAAGCAGAGTATTTTTTTCCACACAACATGTAATTACATTATAGAGCTCATAACCACAGGATTTCATGGAGGTAAAAAATACGCATGGATGTAAAAAGGAACAAATGAATGGAGAGTAAATCAGCTGGTGTTACTAAACATGATTTGCCAGAACGAAATCTGGATCATGAAGTTCTAAAACCACTGATTATTGGAAAATTTGCTAGACCAAGATGTTTTTGTCCATGTTTTTGTTCCTTTCCCCTTTGCCTATGTGTCTGCTGCTGCTCAGCCTCAGGGAGAAGATGGGAGGTGAGGAGGACCTTGGTCTGATAGGCCTTCTCCCCTCTACTCTAAATGTCCCATGGGATGAATGTCACCTCATGCATCAAACTCAGATATCTGCTGTATAAATGCCCATGTGAAAGTCCCCTTCATAGCCTGATAGGAGCAACAGACACTTTTGGAGTAAAGAAGTTTGGGTTGTTTCAGGGATCTGTACTAGGGAGGAACAAAATGAACTGTAAACACAAGTATTTCTGCCCACCAATACTAAAGAAAATGTAGATGCCCATCTTAAATGAGGGCATCTACTATATTGGTTGGATCAGATATGTGTGATTCCTGTTACTATGGCTCTGTGCAGAAGAAAATAAGATTTTTTTTCTTCCAGCCCTCATATTTGTGCCTTATTTCGTATTCAATCAGTAGAGTAAGTTACTAAAGAAAATGAAACAAAAAGGATCTGTCTCAACATATTGCTTGTCATTAAAAGTATCGTAAAGAAGAGTTTATAAGCTGACCCAATTTTTATAAAATGTCTACATATGGTCTTCAGTCCCATTGAAATTATTAGATTTAGAAATGTGTTTAAGATCTTTGCTGAACTGGAACCAGAATGAAATATGGTAGAATGAAAGCCACCAAAGTATCTGAGACATTGAAATATAGCTCAGTTCCATTAATAGCAAGTCTCTGTTTCGAGTAGAGCTGATCTGACAAAAGCAAAGCAAAATTACTCCAGTATATAAAAATGGGTTCCTCTAGGCTGGTAAATTCTGATATAAATTATTAAATCCCACAGAGATTTTTTAGATCAAAAGAACTTTGTATTTTCTTTATGTAGTCCCTTCTACAGAGAAAAGAAACTGCCAAATATCCTGCAAGGCAGATGTGAAAATATGATCTTTTAAAGCAATTGTGACTTTCTTGCTTTCCCGTTTATTTTTTGTGCTGCATCCAAAAGCTCTTTGGATGTAGGACTCTATGACATCCAGTTACACATCTAATGCACAACACAAAAACCTAAACCTGTGCTTCAGAGGTTGCCCCTGTAAATGCAGATCACTACTTTGGAGTGAACTGGGGAGGTACCAGGAAACACCAACAGTCTTTTCAAACTACACTGCTACTCTTCTAATTAAAAATGTAACCATTTCTACATGTTCCTCTGAAAAGATATGCTGCAGTTTTAAAGATGCAGCCATACACATTACAAGCCTCAATTTCCCTGAAAACCAATTGATCTGCGTGTTTAATTTCTCAGCCATCCACACACCGTATTTTTTTCAGAAGAAAAAAAATAAAATGATGGAATCATTGAGGTTGGAAAGATCTCAAAGATCATTAAATCCAGCCATTAACCCAGCACTGCTGTATTCACCACTAAACCATGTCTCCAAGTGCCACATCCACACACCTTTTGAACAAATATAGAAATGGCAATTCCTCCACATCCCTGGGCAGCCTGTTCCAATGCTTGATCACTCCTTCAATGAAGAAATTTTTCCTAATATCCAATCTAAGCATTCTCTGGAGCATCTTCAGGCCATTTTCTCTTCTCCTGTAACTTAAGAGAACAACTCCCACCTGGCTACAACCTCCTTTCATATTCCTAGGGATTGGTAAATTTCCCCCTGAGCCGTCTCATTTGGAATATTTTATTTTTCTGAATTAGCAACATTCTAAAAAAAATAATTTTAACACTTTCTGCTTAGTATAAGCCAAGGGTGAAAAAAATATCTACTGACAATCTGAGTAGGGACACTCAATTGACAACATGGAACTTTGCCTTCTAATTTTATTCAATTAGGATTTACTGGAAAACAAAAAATAGGCCTTTAACAGGGGAAACAAAACCTGTGACTCTGTTCTTCTTAAGAAGCCCTAACCATCATATTACACAGTTAGAGCTTATTTCTTTTTTCCTAATTCACTCTTGGGGACAGTAAATCTTGTATCCATTTCCCCATTGGAGAGGTAGGAGGTGCCTCTGCCCTTCCCCATTAACACTCTTGACATAAATTCTGGCTGTCATTCACACTCCTGGGAATGAGGAAATATGGGTCTGCTCCCCTTCCATCTGAGGAAGGAAGAGAAACCAGTTCCTCACTTCCTGTGCAAGTGGTCTAAGTGTTACATTATTACACTAAAAGCCACCTCTGCAATTACTTACTGATACGATGTCAGCACATTAGGGTTTGTCTCAGATGGATTTAGTGAGAGTCATCGTCTTTCTGTGCATTAGATTCACTTTAATGGGCCATAGGCAGCCAGTCAAAAGCTCCAATGGGGATGGAGCTTTTTGCCTCAATCTTGATTAGGTTTAGGCAGAAAGCAAACACAGAGGCATCAGCTCACTTGTCTGGTTGATTCAAGCTAGGACACCTGATCTGAGATGCTCTGAAGTTGCTGGACAGACATAAATATCTACCAAAAATATTTGTGCCCTTCCAGACTAGAAGAAAAACCCATACAGGACACCCAGTCTTGTGAAAAGACTCCAGACATGTGTGCTAATGAACCTGAAATAATATCTGAACTGCTCAGGCTAGGGCTGTTTCCAGCTAAACCTGAAGTAGAAACAGACCTCAGAAGTCAAGTAGAGATTCACCACGGAAGTGTGGGATTAGGAGGCATTGGCATAAAGTTTACTCATATTGCACTTTTCAGCATTTATACTTCAGCTTCATTTCAAGTCAAGTATCCAAGAATGAATAAAAGATAAATTCCTTTGGGGATCTAAGCTTTACTTACCAAGCCAAGCACTACATTTGCCTTGCATTGCTCAGCTGCTGTACTTGAATACACTAAGGAAGAAATTGTCTATCAGGAGCAGAGTACCAGGTTTCACATGTCTCTGCAGGGTTGATAGTTCACTGGAGAGTTATGGAGCCAAGATTCTGCCAAAATTTTCTTCTTGCTCTAGTTATTCTGAGTGTAGATTCACAGATCCAGAAGGTCATAAAGGGTCGAGGGACAGCCTTAAACATAAGCTTCTTTATATTTGTCTACACTCCATAAACTCTAAACTTGCCTGATGACATCTGGCACATCTTACTCTTTCGTATTGTACAGAGGGTCTCTTCTCTCAATACTATATAAAATTACTAGTCTTGTTAGGCATGTGAATTATAATGTTTGAAAATCATTCTTGCTTATCTGCATGTCTTCACCTAAATAATATTTCCAAAAGTCAAGTCTTATATTTATTCGAGGCACTGAACTTGCAAAGCATAAAATTTCTAAGCTGGGAATGTTGGCATTTCTAAGGTCAGCAGCAAAGATTGGTTTGCAAACCTAACTGAAGTTTTGATTTGCTTCAGTGCCATGCAACAGCTTGGCTTTTAAAGCATCAAATTGCTTTTTTAGTACATTTAATTAAACTTCTAATACTGCTTGGCAAGCTTAAACTCCACTTGTTGCAATCAGCAGCATGGTGATTATTTATAATTTTGTGAAGATTGCTTCCATCTGTACTTCAGTGCAATTAGGGAGTTTATTCATAATTCATTAATTTTAAAGATGTACATAAAACATGATTCTGTGCTCTAACTTTATGTGTTACGATTTAATGACACTTAAGAATATCTGACAATTAACAATGTTTCAACAAACTAATGATTTGTAAAAGCAGAGTAAAATTTAGCAGCTAGAGCTAGAATTTAGCCTTGTTGCTCTGGGTGGTACATGCCTACATGTAAGTAGAGAAGTGCCTTTTTCAAGGCTAATTGTTACATCAGTCCCTTTGTGCTGTGTATTTAAGACAGTTTCTAAGTATCAGAAAGGAGAAATGCAAGGAAAGGGCAAGAAAGAAGAAAATAATTCCAGCAACTTCTCAGGAATCCAAATATTGGACACCATCAGCAGGCTGAGCTGAAAAAAATGGATTTGGTGTAGTCTGGTATGTCCTGTGTTTTCTGGTGGGTGACACCAACTGTGATGCAGAGAGAATCCATATTCTCAGTAAACTCTGTAGGCCAGTTTGGAAGGGGCCCTGAGAAACCTGACCTGGTAGATGGCATCCCCACCCAAAACAGGGGATTAGAACTCAATGATCTCTAAGGTGCCTTCCAACCCAAACCATTCTGTGATTCCATGAAATACTGGTCAAGATTAAATGCAGAATTTTTATAATGCAGTCATGGATTTAAAAAAAAATCAAATTGAGGTCTACATAATAACTAAAATATTACTTTTAACATCATCTCCTATTTAGTACATTTTCTCTGTGGTCATCTTCAGGGGAATAAATCAGATGGAGTGCTAAATTTACAGACTGAGCTCTTTGGTCAACAAGTGAGTTGCCTGAAAGCTAAATGTCAAATGTTATAAGACATTGCACTTATGGTTCAAGTTCTAGACTAGGTGCTCATCTATCTGCTGGTAAAGGACAATCTATAAACAGGATAAAAATATACCAAGCCTCCTAAATCAATGGGAAATGATTGAAATCGACTTTCATTTTGTGAGATTTTACTCACAGTGTCCTCTGGCCTGCTGGCCAACCAGTAGCCTTAGCTAAATGCTTTTTGCCCTCACCTTGCAGAACTTCTACTTGCTTGGTTTGGAGCACTATGGGACAATTTTGCAAAGGATTTAAAGTACTGCGAATTTTCTTTAAAACTGACTGCAACCAAAGGGCAGGTTAGACACATGTACCTGACTGAATCAGTGTCAGGACAAAAATCAAGCTGCACATCAGGGTAAGCATCCAGAGAGAAACACAACTGGTGACACTGAACAAGACCTGAGGCTTCAGAGAATCCCAGTTCAGCAGAAATAGGGTCAGTATAGGCTGTCCAGACTCAAATTTGAGAAATGGAGAAAAGCTGCTCAACCTTTATCATCACTCCTTTCAACCTTTCTAAAAATACAGTTTTCTACCATGGTGATATGTTACCACAATTTTTGCTCACACAAGCCTAAAAAGCTGAAAGCTCATCTCGGTGACTAATTTGGAAAGTTGAGTTTAAGTACAATACTTCTCATGTAATTAGTGCCTATCCTTGAGTCACATCTGTAAATTCTTAATTGTAATATGTCTTGTATGTGTTATACATTAACATGATTTGCTCTGTGATCTTTCATCCCGAATTTCTTCAATATGGGTGAAACATGTCATTTGTTTCCATAGTATAGATTAACAGCACAAATGAAGTTCTTATGATCTCTTTATCTCACAAAATAGAATACCATGCATGTCAAAATATTTAAACATAATCAGACATGGGCCTTTACCCAAATCCAAATCTTTGCTGAAGTTTTGGAAAGTATTAATGCTTTATCTCTCCAAAGCTCCAGAATCAGTCCAAATCTTTATCTGAACTCATCCCATCATGTACAACTTTGAGTTTAATGTAACACAGACAAGGACAGAGAGATTATTTACTGGTATAAATCAAAATAGCAGTACAGACAGAGCATGGTCTCAGAGCACACCTCACTAAAACTCAGGAAAATTATTGTGTCCAGGCACACGTTTTACACTGAGTAGCTGTTGCTGTGCATGAAAAAGTTCTTTGGCCACAGTTTCACACTAAAAATATATTGTGCGGTCATTCCTGTAGATTAAAAAGGCACAATAAAGATGCATAAGGATTATTAAATTTTAAATATTTTTTGGCACTTCAGTATTATAAACTCATGGATAATTTTGAGAAAAAAGAATACTGAGGTAAATCAATTCAGAAGGTAAAAGAATTTATTAAGGAGATGGGATGATATTCTTAAATATGCAGTGTCTACAGATCACTGCAAAGTGATCTTTCCAACAGTTGTGAATCATTAAGTCAATTCAAATTATTTTATGTTGTATTAGAAGGTAATCCTCAGGGAATATCCATATTTGTTTGAGATTTCAGATGAACAATAACCACACACTGATTTGGTAGTATGTCACCTGAGAAATTCCACCCGAGTCTTTAAAACAGACCTTGATTCATCATCAGTCAATGATATACTGCTGACAACAAATCCTCATTGGTACAAACCAAAAATAGATTATATATTCCAGCACAGTATCTATTTTTTGTTTTCTTTCCTCTTTCAAACTCTCTGCCTGGCTCATACTTCAGTCATCCCTTGAGAGGTGCAGGTCAAACACGTGTTTCTCCTGTTTCCACAGAGCCCCAGTTGCCTGTGAGCTGTAGCACGTGGGTATAAAACCCAGGTGATACAACACTAAATGGCAGTCACTGTTTGGCACCCCGGTCAATGGGTCAAGGCACAATTTCTTTTCCGTGTAATTTCTTGGCTGCCACAATTGTATATTTTCTCTGGCTGCTACATAACCTGGACATACTAATTTAATGACTTTTCCCTAAGAGCAAAAGCCACTGTTATATTCAGAAAAATGGCTATATATTTCAAGTTTCCTTACATCAATATTATGACAGTACCCACATTGTTTTACAGCCCCACGCTGACAAGCCATTAACTTTGTTTACATTAGACCGTGGCTTAAGTTGGAATTTGGAGTTGGATTTCAAATACCCCAATATCCACAGATGTTAGGAGAGGGGTCCTTGGCTTAGCTTACTGAGGAACAGCACAAAATTTGGATCTGGACCTAAGTGTGATTTTGAATTTATGCCAACCTTGAGGTGTTTTGCATCAGAAGCTTAAAACAAAGTTCTTTCAGAACAGGGGTGCTCTATTTAAAGGATGATGGTTTTTAAGTCCAAATGACATTGCAGAGTGGGCAAATACCTGCTGAACAGTGGGAATTCTTAGGATCTCATACCTCATTTTTCAGTCCCTTCTAGGTATTTAGAAGAAAAATAATTTCTTGTACTTCAGTGAAATTTCTCTTGATACCCCATAATGTGACAAGAGTTGAGTTGAGTCTCTCACTCTATGGGAGATTTGGCTTTAGCTTCTGGTTCTGTCACAGAGACTCTGTCAAGATACATCATGATGTCTACTGTCTTGATGGAAGAGTAATAATTCTATTACAGCTCCCTACAGTTTGGTGAGGATTGACATTTGGATGGTAAAGTGATCCTTGCCTGCAGAGACAAGTACTACAGAACAGGACTGTGAGCAGATCTACACTGTGAAATCAGCCAAAGGAACAGGCAAATCTTCATGTCCAGGGATTACTAGCCTGGTGTTGCCTGCACCCAGTTTGGCAGCTTTCAGATCCAGGCTGGTTTGCAATCTGCCCATTCTGCTCAGGCTGAAGGCAGGCACAGCAGGCTTGGTTTGGCTGCAAGTACCAGCCTGCTTTCAGTGAGAACCAAGAGCCACTCAAGTACAGGGTCTTTTCTCTTTACAGTGTTCCAATCAAATAGCATAGTTAAAAAAAACCCAACCCCCCCCCCC
>JAYDZK010000056.1:7573222-7609813 GCA_034509185.1 Euphonia xanthogaster | reverse complement strand
CTCCCCCAAAAAAAAAAAAAACCAAAAAAAACCCAACCGAACAAAAAAAACCCAAAAGCTGCTTGCCACCAAAAATGAAAAAAATTCATCCTGCAAGCTTCAAATCATATAAAAATCAAATCATATGAAGAATAGGATTTAACCATTTTAAGCATTTTTTCACTTTAGTGAAAAGGTGTCATTCAGTGACAATAGAGACAAGCCTGTGCTCACCTCAGGACAGACTTTAGAGAAAGCACTGAATTTCTCTCATGGTGACAATAAACAGCCATAATTTGTATTTCTCACTTTGGAAAGCCAGTCCATCTGATGTCTGATGGCTCCACTTCAAAGACATCCCACATGAACCTTTTCCATGTGACTTCATGTGTGGTATTGCAGAGATGAAGGGGCCAGCTCCTAAAAAATGGGAAACAGTGCCTTAAAATTTACTCTGTGAGCAGAGATTTATGGAAGATCAGAAGACTTTATAAAGTAAATAATGAACATTTCACAAATATATACAATGTACAGACTATTTACCAAGAAACTTGAAACGGCTGTCTTGGAAGGGTTCCAGTTTCTCAAGTAATCTGGTTATCAGGTTTTAAAAAAGATCCAACATGTATGACACTGACAAAATCAGGCTAAATATATTTTTTCCAGAAGGAGCAGGGTGGTAATAGGAAATACCCTTTTTAAGGCAATTAACAAACACTCCTTTAACTGGCAAATTGTTCCAAGTAACATAGAGAGGGGAAAAAAAGTAATCTAATTTGGAAATCTGCTTGCAATGCACACATGCATAAATCTGTTTTAAAACAGGCCTGGGTAATGGATAGCACTGAAGAGACTCAAAAACCCCCTTCTAAATTATCTATTTCAGATCATTGCAGAAGCCCCTAACCTCTAACCTGTGCTGAGGGGTACCAGAGCTGGGACCCTTCTTCTAACCAGTCCAGAGCTCTCACGCAAAACGCCTTCTCTGCACAGGTTTTCAATTTCCTATTAAAATTTAGAGTAAAAATTTATGTGAGAACAACAATGTTGAGTCTACACTCTGTATTGTGTGTATTGACAATTTGTCTGTTTTTCTTCTTTGGTACTTTCCATGGTTATAGTTTAACCTGGATTATTTTTACCTTTTCTTTTAAATAAGATATTAAGGTCACCCCAAATGTGGAGTTTCTGCTGAATTAAAATATATAGATTTGTTAAAACAAGGCATTATTTTCTGCACCTTAGCAACAATAAGAAAAAGGGAAAGGCATAGGTGACTGAGAAAGCTGGAAAGGAAATGGAAGTTGGAGGAAATTGGGGGAAATTTTTAAAATATCAGAATCCTTTTTTGCAAGGGTCTTTCAATGAAATCATGCCACTCCAAGATAACAAAATATTTTGCTTGGAAATAAACAAAATTAAGGAAAAAGGCTTTTAAAATAACTTAAACATGAAAAACATTTTAAATGAAACAAAAAATATTACTCGAAACACTTGCCAAATTTTGACCTAAAATTTTAGACTGTCCTTAGTTTATGACATAATTTTTGGAAATGCCTGTTTTGGAAAGACCGTAAGTAGTTTTCTTCCTTTTTTCCCTCTTTTGACTTGCAGGGCTATTTTTTTTCAAGTATTGACACTTTTTGATAGATAGTAAATTTAGGCTATCAGTCTGTTTCATAGGCCTCTTACAAATTTAAAGCTTTTGGGAGAAAAAAATTTCATTTTGTTGCACTGGTCTAAAAAACAAATGTGATTTAAGTAAAGTGCACGGACATTTTGGATAGTGAAGGTAAGAAAAAGAGATATTGTAAAACTGTTACTTATTGTGAGCTACTCCTAAACTGATTTGCTCATCTATGGCCCTTTATATCGAATTTAGGTGAAACGAAAACCAATTTTGAATGCAAAGCTGCCTGTTCGTTAATCAATTCTGATTATTGGTCTCTTGAGTGTAACACCAAGTGTTGTTAATTAGCTAATCTAATCAGTCCTGTGTAATGGCACAGCAGCTAAGGGTCTGACTCATTCTCCTTCACTCACACTAAATGCCACCATGTCCCATGTCTTCTGAGCAACTGCAATTATGACATCATTTTATTTCTCTGGAACAGCTGAAAATTCTCCCCTGCCAGAAATGCTCACCCTTTGGACACTTTGCTGTTGGGTTTGGGAGCAGGGATGACACAGGGGGATCACTTATCATTTTGTTAATTTATCCTAATTCTTGCCCAGGGAAAGCTGATCGTCCCAGTGGTGACTCCCTGAATTTGCATTTCTATGTCATATACTCTTTAGTTAACCTTTAGCAGGAAAACCCTAAATGAGTGAAGAGCTGGGCCAGCTGTGTACTGGGGTTGTTTAGCCTGGAGAAAAGGAGGCTCAAGGGAGACCCTGTTGCTCTCTACAACTCCCTGAAGGAGGGTGTAGCCAGGTGGTGGTCAGGCTCTTCTCCCAGGTAACAAGAGAAAAGACAAGAGGAAATTGTTTCAGGTTGTGCCTGGGAATGTTTAGACCAGATATTAGGAAAAACCTTCTTCACTGGGAGTGGTTAGGCATTGGATTAGGCTGCCCAGGATAGTGCTGCAATCACTGTCCCTGGTAATGTTCTGAAAATGTGTAGCTATGGTGCTCAGAGACGAGTTTGAGTGGCGGACTTGGCAGTGCTGGGTTAATGATTGGTCTCAATGATCTTGGAGGTGTTTTCCAACCTTAATGATTCTGTGATTCTGTGTCTCCAACATGACCCTATTTTTATGCTATCAAGTCAACAAACGTATCACTTCAGTGTCAGATGGTAAATTTTTAACTTTTGGAACTCAAACATCAAGTGACCAAACAGCTTTATCCAAGATACAGAGGCACTGCAGTGGGAGCCAAAACTAGGTCTTAGGCATGTGAAAATTTCAGGTACTTCAATGTATCCTTTTTTTTTCCTTTTTCTTTGAGACTAAAACTTCTAGTTGTAACTGTATTGTTAAAATACAGAAATACAGAATTCATAGTGCAAAGAGTTAAGAAAGCTGCATCATCTAAGTAAAGGTCATATTTTTGTAATGCTCTAATAGTTCAAATCATAATAAATTCCATCTGGTCTTTTGGAAAAATATATCGCTACTAAAACTCAAAATACCCAGATACAAAGAATGGAGTACAGGGTGTTGTGGTGAAAGCATAGCTTAACAGTTTGGGACCAGGTTTGACCTTGGATATGATCTGTGACATTTACAGACCTGCACAGGAGCTCTTGCTCAGCACTATACAGTGTACTACACCTGGATGTCTGGTTTTGTCCCCAGGCATGCAAAACAAGACACCCATTTCCCCAGATGTCTGCATTTCTGTATTTCTCAGAGAAGTATTTAGGTAACCAGGCACTGCTACAGAAAGCCCAGCTTTGCTCTACAGTGAGTGCACATGCTGGAAAGTGGAAGTTGGCATGGTTAATATATGTGAGAGATTATCTGCAAAATCTATTAAGGGACGAATACACATTGCAGGATTTTCAAAGTAATATGTGCTTACTAATTGTCTCATACAAAAGCTCGTATATTTACATAAGTTCATTGAATCAGGTATAAATAACTGTTTTAACACTATCAATTCACAGGGAAATTATGCTTGTGTGCTCTTACATACATTGAAGAATTAAGTACTTTGCATGGCTTATATATATTGAGTATATGAGTTGAACAGTATATGACATCTTATTTCCAGTTGTTAAAAGTGGAAAACTGTTGCTAATTTAAGTCTTTCAACCCAATGTTAGATTTTTTACATTTCTTCTTCTGGCTTAACATGATATTCAGTTTAGTGACTAAACTAATTTTTTAATTTTTTCTTTCATTAATTGCACAATCATAGGTCAGATTCAACATGGATGTAAACCAGTGTCATCAGTAGCATTGTAACAGCTTGTATGTGGCTGCTTGTGATCATGCTAAAGGTTGCTCTCAAAGTAGGTTGAAGCAAAACCTGCTAGCCAAAATACATATTTTTCTAGGACTGATGCTAAAAAAATAAGGAAACTCCAGCCTGGAAATGTTTTTATTTCTGCATATCTTTGGCATGTCTTTCCTTTTACCTTCTCTCCCCTTGCAAGCTATCACTGCATGTCATCTCTGAGCGAAGCAGTAAAATAGTTCAAGCATATTTCAATATGTAATATGTAGCCATTGGGAAAAAAGTGCATCCCAAGTATTTTCATTTTCTGTATCTTTAGTGTCTCTTCCTCCTCTAGTTGCATGTTTTCAGGAAATAAATACAGAGGTAAATTCATGGTCATGTTCTGTTAATACTTATCCAGGGCAAACGCCACTGACTTGAAGGGGGCAGACTCAATAGCAAGCAAGATTTAGGGTATGAAATGTCAGAATACTATAACCATAGTAGCAGGTATATGCAAAAGACAGATTGTTCCTGTACCCCTTTTGAAATGAGAGGTGTGCTCTGAAGGGTATATGAGTGTGAGTCTATATAAAACAGTGTCAAGAATTTTACACAAGACAAACCTTTCTCTCTGAATAGTCTTGAATTTTTTGACAACCTTGAGTTATGTTTACAGAATCAAAATCTAAATTTAGCTTTCAAGATTTTAGATGTTTGGTTTAATTTTCATCTTTTGTCTCTGTCTCTTTTCTCCAGCAGTAGCATAACCACTGGAAAAACAAACAAACAAACAAACAAACAAGGGAGCTGTTTTAAAGGAAAGTGTGTGCCACTAGCAGCAACCCAAGGACCAGGTTTTTAGCCAAGACAAAATCCAGCAAATTCTTTGTCTATAGAGATGTACTCATTTGCATGGCCCTTCAAAGACAGCCTGGTGAGATATCGTGAGAGTGTCTGCCAGGGCTGGTGCAAGGCTGTGCATGTGTCAAACACATTGGAGTAAACATGCCCTCATGTCTGTCTCCACTGAAACATCTCCCATCAACTTTAATGAAAACTGTGTGTGAGATCTGGATATTGCACTGATGGCAGTAAACACAAGAGAAAAGTGTCAGGCTGCACTGCTGCTTGGTGTAAATCCTTATGTCACTTTCCAGCTCTCAGCATTGTTTCCATCTATTGCAGGCAGAGTTGCTGATCTCAAATATTCCTGGCTAATAAACAATGGACAGTTTTTGGTCTCTCAAAGCAGTCACACAGATGAATGTTTCTGATAACAAAACAATAGAATTTAAGATAAAAGTAGGAAGTTAATATAAGTTTTCACAGAGTAATGACAACTACCAGAACTACATGAAAAGTTGTCATTAATTTGTGCATGTGGGATAAATGGACAGTCCACTGCACATACAGAATTTCATTCAACTTTTTGAAATAAAATTCAAGAAAGAGTAGCATAACTAGACTGATTTCTGATGAAAGAGAAATTGTAACAATTACTTATTTTCTTTCAGAATTCTCCTGAGGAAAGCAGATGGTTTATTTTTTTTTATTTAGAAGTTTCTCACTGGAAACATTGAAACAAGTTTAAATGGATCACAGATTAAGTCTCTTGTTCATTGTCATGAATCTCAGAAAAGAAATATGCATGATTTAAAAAGCAAAAATAAACTTTTATTTTCCACACTAGTTTTTGGGTCCATTTGTTTTATCTCATTTGCAGTGGGAAACTAAAATTAAGGTGGCACAGAGAATAGTGACCCAACCATATCACACTAATACTGGTAACTGAAAGAAAAAAATAAAATTAATGAAAGATGGAGAAAGATCTGCAGAAAATGGGAACGGTTTGGAAGGAAAAGGTTATGAAATAAATAGATCTGTCTATTTAGAAATAGGTTATGAAATAAATAGATCTGTGGCCACAAAGGCTCCTTGTAAATGAGGAAAATAATTGACAAGCATCATCAGATAGTTTGTCCTGACATCAGGAGACTGTGATCACTAATTAAAAACATTCTGTGAATCCAGACAGCAGACACCATTAAGGAAGGAAGAGCTGAGAAATCTTGGTTTGGGTTTGGCTTTTCTTGTATTTTCCCCAAGAATGAAAAAAAAATTGTGATGGAGTATGGAGTCCCAAAAAGACACAGGAATAAATTGTAGAACTGTTCTGGTGCTGTTGCAGAGGCAGGAGAATGAATGGAGGAACAGATGGGCACGAAATTCTGTGGTGACTCAGCTGGAATGTCAAACACCAAGGCTCAGAAGTTAGTCAGTGACTTGGAAAAATATGGGGTGATAGTTTAAAGCCAACCAGATTTGTCCAGGAAACTTAGTGGCAAAACTTGTTTTATTTCTATAACTGCTGATTGTTCTTTCAATTGTTTTCACCTTTTCCACCTCCTCGCTCGGTCTCCTCCTTGTGATGCTCTTCCTGTGCCATTGACCTGAAAGCTGCTGCACTGCAGCAGCCAGAAGAGTACCCAAGCAGCCAGGGCTGCCCTCTAAATTAGGCAAGGAGCCACTTTGAAACCAGGATGGTCTGGGATGAAGGGGGTAGAGTGGCTTTTTAGAAACATCTTCTCATCTCGCACTTCAGCTGCAGTGAGTCCAAACTGGGCTTGGCTGAAATGTGGACACACGGGACATGATTCTCAGCTTGTGTAAATTGGCAAAGGCCTGTTGACATCATGGATCTGTACTGATTTAAACCAGCTGAGGAGCTGTCAGGGTTTTTCAGTTTGTCTCCCCTAAGCTGTGCTTGCTTTAATTACTACATGTGATACATCGATATGCCTTAGATGGGCTGGTTTGAGCTGGGTGAGGAGATAACCATCTGGGAACCATGAGAATGCAGTCAGGTTCATGAGGAGCTCTGCTTTCAAGGCACTCTCACTTCTGCTGACATCAATTTCCTTCTAAATCCTTTTCTACTTCATACGCAGAGCAATGAAGAAAGGATTGAAAACTGTGACTGCAATTATTAGATTCTGGTGCCATTTGGGATATTTTCTGATGGCATTAAAATAATTTTCTCAACTAACTTGGCTAATTTCTGCAGCAGAATAGCCATGTTCTTCTAATCCAGGAATTCATTACTGCATGTTTACTGTTGAACTAATTTACTGTCATTCTAGAAATATTTTTCCCCTCTTGAGATGCCTGCCTCCACCTGGAGAAAGAATCAGTGATTTGCTAATGGTGCAACACATAAGATTCATTTTTGTTGATCTTTACCTTGTAAGATGTATTACAGCTGTAGCTCTTCCTGTAGCTGTATTATTTAATGCAAAATGAATTATACCCATATAAACGTATGTTATTCATTTTAATGAGGACCAGGAGATTTACTATGAGATTAAAAAATGGGTTTGCTGTAAGTCAACATTCAGAAATCTTCAAAGAATTGTGCATATGTATAAAAAAATACACAAATAAGTATGATTAGAGCCATCCTCCAGGAAAGAAAACAAATGTAATTTGGAGCCTGGGCTGGTGAAGGGAGGAGACACCTCAAAATTGGTCACCACATTGTCTCTCACTGCTGGGTGTCTCCCTCAAGAGCTAAACCACAGTGCCCTGAACTGGGTTGGAGAACAAGGTGTCTCATTACAGCAAATCAGTACCTCCACAAGAAATGGAAAGATACCCAGGAGGAACTTATCAAAAACATCAATCACAAGTGTGGACCTGAGTGCTCTGCCACCATCCAGCCTGTGCTCTGCAGAGCTAGGGTGGAGTTGCTTGTATTCACTCCAAATCTCAGCGCCATAAAAATTTTTTTGGGTAAACAAAAACTAAGGCCCACCTCTTTTAAGCTGCACCATGCCAGCTTTATGCCAGCAGTTCCATAACAGATGAGCATTCGTGCAACTCTCCAACAAAAGAAAGGACCTTCTGGTTTCACAGTTTCTTTCACCTTGGATGATTTCAACTTCCATCTGAGTTCAATTTCCTGCTCTGTTAGCTGTTTATGCAGTTTACATTAAAGAGTACCATTGGAAGGGGATGGGGGAAGAGTTTAGAAATGAGGTCTTCCCTGTGCCCCCAGTCTGTAATATGAAGTAACTTCCATTTTGCTTACGCTTGGTTTTGGCCTGTGAATTGCACACTGGGCCAACTGGAAAACAATGCTTATTCCCTCTAAAATACCTAATATGTCTTTGTGGGTAAGGCAGTCTTCTGGAAAGGAATTTTGAATCCCTGATGTTAAAACAGAACCCAGGTTTCATGCTTGCTAGGAAGAAAACTAACCCTTGGAATCATGGCCTCCTCCTCAGTGCTTTAAAAGAAGGATCCATCCCTGCTGAATGGAAAACATCAGGATGCTTTGGGCTCCTGTTTCTGTATTCCATTTAACAACTGCTTAATGAAAAATGTTTAAACAGGGACCAAGGCAGGAAACAAAATAAAATTCTTCATTTTCATCTGAAAGACTAAACTTCTTTTAGTGTTTTGCTTGCTGAGCTCATAAATCTTTCATGCCTTTGCTTAATAGCATAATACTAAAAGGAGGGATGCAAAAGTGTTTGACTGTTCCCAGCTCAGCCACAGAGTTAAGGAACTTCCCTAGGATGGAGAATTTCTGAATTTGGACCCTTTCAGACTGAACAGGAAATGAAACTGAGCTCTGCAAATGTTACAGACAGTGCTCTCACCATTAAGGTATGGCATAAACACTGATTGATATCTTTCTGGTATTCATATTCTTTTTCGAAAGAAAGTGGTGGTAAGAAGAGAATTTGATCAGGATCCTAACACCAATGGCTCATCTCACAAAACATATTTGTAGGGACTTCCATTTTTCTGGATCTCAATTAATGAACAGTGCTGCTCAGTCCTGCCAAAAAAAAAAACCAAAAACCCCCAAATTGGAGAATGCATTTTAGATTTATAGCAATTAACAAAGACACTTCAGAAGGAAGAGCCAGTAAGGATTTTGTCACCTGGCCCTAGTTAACAAACTTGTTTTTCAGAGTTCAAATTCCACTTCAGAATGTTAATTCTTTATCCAGACTCTTTTTTCTTCCCCTGCCTTCAAAGTCTGATTAATTTTTACCCATTTGCTTTTTGCCTGGAGAAAGCTGAGAAAGTGTTTCACTTCAGTGATGCAGATGATTGCCTGAGTCTCAGGCTATCAGGGAAACAGGACCAGTAAAGCTGTTGATGTAAAATTGCATAAGCGTTCAACACTGAAGGAACCACCTGATACACCTGGGACTCCTGGCTGCAAAACCAATACTGGTCTGATTTTCATAGCCCTTTGGGGAGACCAGTTCAGCACTTTAAAAAATGTAGCTGCTTAAATATCTGCAAGCCCCATTTTTTAAAAATCTGGCATTCCTGTGTTAACTGGTGAATCTCATTTATCACTGGAAAAACATTTTGCTGTCATATTGGAAGCAAAGAGAAGGATGTTTTTCCCTTTCAGCCTTTAGAGGATAACAAATATCTGTTGCTAGTGAAAATAAAAGAATCACAGAGCTGGTTGAGATTGGATGGGAATTCTGGAGAGCCTCTTACCCACCTGCCTTGCCCAAAGCAGGTTGCTCAGGCCTGTGTCCAGGCTGGGTGTGAGGATCTGCAAGGATGGAGACTCCACAGTTTCTCTGAACATTTTGTTCAGGTGTTGAACCATTCTCAAACAGAAAGATTGTGGTTTTTTGGTTTTTTTTTTTTTTTTTTTATGTTTAGATTCCAGGGGAAGGTGGGAACCAGTCCTTTGGAAGTTGCTGAAGAGAATACACTGAGCAAAATCTTAATATTCTGCCTCATAGAGGAGGAGGTTATAGAGTAGACTGGGGGAAAATACAGTTTTACTTTAGAACAATGAACAAATGAATGCAACTGCACAACTGATCATCCAATTACCACCACCCTAAGAGACCAGTGAGTGAAGGACTGGAGTATGAGGGGAAATGATCTGATCCTTCAATCAGATATTTTTTTTGGAAAAATGCTATTTCTTGTAAAGCAATTGTGCAAAATCTTCACTACACTTCATAAATAACTGAGACTTGGCAGATTTGACTGCACATGTTGCTGTTGTCATAAGTTTATTTTAAGACTGGTAAATTAGCAGATGTTCTAGATAGTTTGTCCTTATAATCCATCTCATTCAAATTCCCTGTTGTCCAGTGAATCATTAGCATTCAAAATCCCATGTGCCCTTTTTATATGGGGTTAATGAGATCATATTAATGGATGCTACATATTCATCTTGATTTTAAAATAGTTTTCTTGTCATTTTTTGTATTATTAAAGATTGTCAATGGCATACAGTTAATTCATTACCTATTCTGGAGTCCATTAGAGTTAATAATCTCCTCTTTGACACAGTCATAGATGTGTAGCATGTCCTTGAATTTGCCCAGTTAAGCTAGATTTGAGAAGCCAGGACCAGATATGAATAATATCCAATGATTTTTCCCTACCCCCTTATTATAAACACAAACTCTTCAGAAATCTCAACAGTGAAATGCTTTCTTATGGATTTTTCCATTAATTTAATTTCCTTCTGCACAGATATATAATACTGGGACTTGACAGCTGGCCTGTTGGCACCAATTGCTTAGACTCCTTGAGGGGAAAATAAACCTTTTAAAAAATCCTTGGGTTTTGCAAACAGGTTTTAAAAACCAAAGATCTGTCAAATTCTGAGTCTAAAAGCTTTGCCAGTAGAGCTTTCAGCATTCAACTTCAGTATCCTCTGGTTTCCATCTGTACAGCTAAGAGAAAGCATGGGAGAGTTGTTGATAATGACAGATCATCTTAGAATTGTCTGTTCTTGGGTCAGAGTGCCATTGGGAGCCTAAATTCACAACAGTCCAGGTGTAATGTTTTATTTCCCCCTACCCTAGACCCTAATGTGTTTTATACCATTCTGTTTGTAAAGACCAGAGGTTCCGTTTCAGTTGTCTGAGACTTCACAGAGTGCACATGGCATAGGATTTTGTACTCCTGGAGAGGCGTTTGGAAATCAGGAAGGATACCTCAGGGCCTTTCAGTGGTTGTACACCCATGAATGCAAAGTAAAATCAAAGTAATTCTGGATCCAAGGCAAGTCTGTGAATTTCTCTGCAGATTGTGTTCTCAGAAATACATTATAGAGGTCTGAATGCTTCAGTGTCTCAGCAATAAGATGTTGTCATCCTGTCCTGTTCATGTCTTCCCAACAAAAATGTAGGGACAGCTTGTGATTCAATGAAACATTTGTGTAGTGGGTGCAGCCAAAGCAAAAAAATTCCCTTCCTTATCTGCAGTGAAAACCCTGTGTCTGCAGCTTATAAAAGTGATTTCTGATTCCCTCTTTTATTTCATCACAAAACAGTACCACAGACTATCCTTACCCAATCTAAAGTCATGATTAGGCTACTTTTAACAATTTAGTGTTGTGTGCCATTTTAACTTTACTGCTTCTTTCAACAGCAGAGATATGATTGCCATTTTTATACAAGAGCAGTAGGTTACATCACAAGTAATGGTGTAGGAATGATTTCTGGGACTGACTTCTAAGCTGCTGTAACACAACCCATGACAATTTTAAAACGTGAAGAGTTGGCAGTGATTGCAAAGGAGGACACCATTCAGCAAAAAGGTGGGGTGGATTCTAGCCCCAAGAGGATTGCCTGAAAAGTTCATCCAAAAGCTTACATCAACATGTGTGTAACTAAGGAGATCCTTGTAAACAAGTCATAAACCAGGACCAGAGGCACTCCGAGCAAAAAGATAATCTCAAAGAACAAATACTGAACAGAATTTCAGTGGGACATGGGTACTATAAAACTCTGATAAAGAGCTGTTGATGTGGGAACACTGTAAGGATCAACATCAATGAAAAGTCTGGGAAGAGACTGTCTTTACTCACAAATTAATAAAATCAACATATATTTAAACATCGCAGGGATGCTCGTAAGTATGAAGTAGAAAGAAGGCAGTAATTGGAACAAGTTTTTCTTTCTCTGATTATGCATTATTTACATGTCAGTCTAAAGGACTCCCTTGAACTGTTAGTTCATGTCTGGTTTCTGTCCTTGTTGAGCAAAATCAGTGGACAGACTTCTGAACTGGTGTGAAGTTGGCTTAGAGAAAATGAATTAATTAGGGACAAACCACTTGAGATTACTGAGGATACTGCCTCCTAGTAGATGGATATTCTAATATACACTGTGAAAAACAGGGGCACAAAAAGACTTTTTCCTTAGTAATGTTAAGAACCTAAGACAGCCAAGAATTGTCTCTGATTTTAAACCACATTCCACATTGTTACAAAATTCACAGACTGGCTAGATTAACCTAAGCTCCTAAATCACATGTAACTGTCATGAAAAGTCCATCTTGACTATGAGCTGTGCATTTAATAAATCAGGTAATGCCCTTTCTCTCCATTTCACAGTCCCTGCACATAGACAAAACCTGCTGTGACTTGGGGCAGCAGAGAGCTGCAGCTCCACAGCCCTGTCAGGATGCACCAGCAGCCCTGCTCCTTCCCTGTGCAGCCAGGACTGTAAATCTCCTCAGGCTGCCTGATGTTGTTCTGCTGCTGATGGCTTTTGCAGATAGTCCAAAGAAAATTATTTGCTGGAATATCATCTAGAGCTCCACAGACTTCTCTAAATGTCATGTACTTTTTGCTGCCAGTGGAGAACTTGGACTTATATGACCTCTAGAGGTGCTTTTTCTCTCCCTGTTTGGTCAAGGCATAATATGTCTCTAATTGCTTCATGAAGACTTATTTCTTTAGATTTTTTATGACATAGTCTGCAATTATTTTGCTTCCATTCTGTTGTGTTCATAACTTGCAAAAAATAAGATAATATAAATGTCCTCATAGCTTTTAAACAGGTACAAGCAACATCTAACCCATTATGTACATCACGTACAATCCTATAAAGTAAACAAGGACCTTAAGATTTTTGTAGTTTATCAAGTATAGATGTTGGCTTCAAAACTTTGTCCATCAGTAAGAATGATTTCAGTTACAGTCTATTTTATGAGTTTTACTCTGGTTGAACTGTAAACCATTTAAACAAGAGATTTATCACAAAAATATCCTTAAATTGTCATCCACTATTTACATCCTTGACCTAATGAAACAACTTTATATAGGGTAAGAACTGTATATAGGGTAAGAACTGTATATAGGGTAAGCTGACCAAAATAGAAAGAAAATCTCAATGTATGTAATGCAATTACTTGCAAAATACAGACTACACTAGATCTTTAATGATATAACTGAACCCTGCTCATCCCAATGAATGCAATTTCAGTTTCACAATGTTCTAGGTAACAACGTTGGCATAAACAGACAAGATTTGTTACATTATGTTGCAGGACTACTGATATATAATTAAACTATAAAATATAGGAAAACATGAGCCCATCAGTCTAAACATCTACACTGAGATACATATATTGTATTCTGAATTATGCTGCTCTTTTTAAAGACTAGAAAATTCCTATGGATTTCCAAGACAAGAGGAGCAGTATGTACATATCAGAGCTGCTATGATACCAGAGATTGAGGCTGCTTTTTTGTGTGCTTATTCTTTCTTGGGTCAATTCCAAAGACTGCAAATTAACTAAAAGTGTTCTGTCCTGCCAGAGTGAGGGTCTGATGGGGTAGGCCTTCATCCTTATGAAAACTGCTACATTAAAAAAGTACATATAAATGCAATTCACAGGAAAATCAGGGAAGCTGTAGCTCAAGGCAAATATATATCTCCAATCTGCTGGATAGATGGGGGGAAACCTTTGGAAATAAATTATTTTAAAAGTTTTTATTCTCCAGACATATGCTAAGCTGCCCTTGGCACAGGAAGCCTTACAATATGATCTATTCTATATTAACCTCAGTCTTACAATATGATCTATTCTCTTTAAACCTCCCCCACTTGAGGATTTAGAGTAGGCAGTCCCCTCCACAGCAATAATATCTATATGTCAGGAGACAGCCTTCCCGTGGGGAGATAATTTTGACACAGTGACATAAAGCACACTTCATGTTCACTGACCCTTCGGGCTGTTGCAGTGTGCTCCCTGCCTCACCTTTCTATAGCTCTCCTCCCTTTTGGCTGCCATGGTCAGTTCCAGCCCTTTGCTGGTACAGCTTGTCAAGGGATTTCCTGCAGAACAGAGGAACGGGTCATCCTGAGGGTCAGGCACAGCCCTGAACGCTCTCATCTGCCGCGGTGGAAACCGCGGGGCTCAAATCAGCGTTTTCTTAAAACTCCTGTGCAGTCACCTCCTCCTTCTGAAGATGCCAGAAGACATTTAGCAACCAAATTTAGTGGATTAAGTTTTCAGGCATTGAAACTTCTACCTGAAAGAGTTTTATCCCCGACACCACGGAGCAAGTTGAACCTTGCATGCAAATGCTACTCTGGGTGCATGAAGCAGGCAGTGCTTTGCCTACCTAATCTGAGCCATTCAGTTTAGAATTAGAGAGAAGGAGGGGAAGTGCAAAGATGTCTCTAGCCTTGGAGAAAGGACTGGGAATAGGGAGCCTACATTTCAGTATCTATGCCAAGTTCTGTCAAAAAACACATGTACAGCTGCACTAGTTCAAATGGGAGGTCCGTCCCTAATTTTCCTATTTCCAGCAGTACACCTCTGGAGTCTGACGGGCCAAGAGCAGGATGTAAAGCAAGGGTTTAGGGTTGTGTTATGTCCAACCCTTACAGAACTGAATCCCCTCCCTGCTTTCATCAACTAGAACTGAGTATCTAGGCTTGGCATAGTCCATATATTGGAAGCTGATCCTTGCTTATATTTCCTACATCAGCAACAAGTTTAAGGAAGATGACTAAGATATTGTTCTTCTCTTAATGTGAGCAGTTATTGGCTGGCCTGAGCGTGCAGGAGCCGTCCCTCCTCTGAAATGCTCAGTACAGGCTGTGTTGGAGGTTATAACACCTTCACTACCATAAACAGCAGTGAACTGTGTACACAATTCACACAGAGTTTTTGCCTGCTGAGTAGCCTAGGACTTCATTCTGGTGAGTTTCAAGTAAGGGAAGAATAAAACTGGCATGAAAATGAATTAAATGAATTGAACAGTACGATGAGTGCTCAACGAGGAGAATGGATCCCACACCCATCCCTGCTGCTCAGTGGATGGTGAATGCTGATAGCAAATCGTGTTCCCTAGATCTCTCCCTGTACAAATTTTACCTGTGTCCTGCCTCAGAAAAAGAAGAAACTCAGCAGTTCCAGGCCCTCCTAACTACAGCACCCAGACTAACCCTCTGTGCAAGTTGCCCAGCAGGGAACAAGGGCTCAGGGGAGTCCCAGGGCCTCCCAGCTGCAGTGTGCCATGTTCAGCACCTGCAGAGAGGGCTTCTCCTGGCCTGGATGCTTCTGAAGCTGCCTGAATGGAGAAGGTTTGAGAAGGTCTTTTGTGTTTCATCACCAGTGGGCTGATGCACTTCTAAACAGCCAAACCCAAGCCCCAGAGTATGCAAGCAGTTGCCAGGGAAAAGGAAGCAGGCAGCCAAAAATATGGCATCCTCCCCGCATCATATTTTTAAATCTTTCAGCTCTTTTCAGTATAAGAATTCCTGAGCCTGGTGTGGTTTTTCTGTTTGGTAACCCCCAACAGATGTCTCTTCTAAGCATATGACTAATTTTTTATTGAATCCACATAAACTTCTTGTGTACACAATATCCTTTGGCAAGGAATTTTAGTGAACTACTACCCACTTCCAGGAAACCATCTCCTTTTGTTTCTATTAGATCTCTTAACTTCATGTGATGTGCCCTCATTTTTGTGCTGGAAAGCAGTGTATAACCAAGTCATCATTGCCCTCTCCATGCTATTCACAAGCTTATACAACTTTGGTTATTTTATCTCCTTGCCCAAATATTTGATGTTATGCAGTCACTGGTGAAATTTCCTCCATATGTTTATTGGGAACTGGGTTGTCACAACTGTGGAAGCTGATACAAGAATCAGTTTGCCAAGAGTCCTGCATTGCTGTTCAATTGCTCTTGTGAATCTCTCATCAAATGAACTCCGTGATGATCATGTTCCTGCAATTTAAGCAGAATGAGATAATGGTTGTAGAGACTCTGGATTTCATACTGAAAAAAATCTTTTTCATACTGAAAAAAATCTTAATCCTTTTAATTTGCATGCTTGTAAGAAAACATCCCGATCTCTAAATCTAGGATTATCAATAGAGAGCAAAGAAGAAAGGTGCAGGTGATCTGTAGCCTTTTCCAGCCTCTTGTGGGATTACTCTGTTCACAGTTATCATCCTGCAGTTACTCACCTTTTTCCTACTTAAATCAAATGCATATAAATGCTACATATTCTATATTGCTACCTTGGGGATGGTAATAATAACAGTAATTAATGTTTGCTTAACCTCCCTCTTTGAACTTCAGTGTCGAAACAATCATGCAGTCAAAGAACAACAGAGACCAAATAACTCTGTGATGGAAATTTCCTAGATCAACCAAGAAGTTAAACATGTGAGATACTTATTTGGATCTGTCTCAGACAAAGTTCAGATAGAAGGGAAGAGAGATGATCAATTACTTTAGGCTTTGAAGATGAGAATGCTGCAGCTCAGCCTGCGAAAAATCAGGCTGATATGAGCTGGTATTTTCAAAGGCCTTATCACAGAAAAGTAGAGAACATGAGCTGACATGCCTTATCATGTGTGTACAATACAGGAACTACAGAGCACAGAGTTTAATAACCACACTTCAGAGAGCTAGAGTTCAAAAAGAGGATGTGAGAAAATCTGAGGTCTCACTCCCCTTAAAAAGTGTCACAGCTTAAAAAGAGGTACAACAATTAGAGACATTATTTGAGAGAGAAGACACAGGGAGGGTTTGTTCCTCTATTTTGAAGTGATGAAGATACCTTACAATTTCTATCTGCATTTGTGAATGTTACAAAGCCAAGGCATGTGCCCATGAGCTGCAACACAGTGCCTTACACAGCCAAATCCCTGGCAGGAGCAGCAGAACTCTTGGCCCAGTCCAAGGAACACTCTTGAAAGCGACGCCCAGATCTGACTCAGGAGTCAGCACAGGCAAATAGATCATATTGTTGTGGCTACTCTTTTGTGGTGGGGAAGAGGGTTTAGCTGAAATGTCATATGCCAGCTAATCCTGGGATCACTGAATGGTTTGTGGCTTATTTTGCTTACTACTAAATATGCAACCACAAAAGTTGGGAGTAATGCACTTAAGCTCCAGAGAGAGGTAATATTTCAGACAACATACTGCTTGTATTTCTAATATGTTTCCTGTTGCCTAGATCTCCCAATCAACTAGGTTTGCTCAGGGGACTGGCTGGGTTACTTTTCTGAAGCTTAGCATAATCTTTTTCTTTATTCTTAGTGTTGCAAAGAAAACCTTGGCACCTAGCACAGCAATCTGGATTCCATTCCGAGAGCAAATCCAAGCTGTTTTTGGATCCAGCCTTACTGCAACACCAAAGAGGAAGAGAAGCAGGGAGGATGCCATGGTACAGCAGGGAGAACCAATAGATTAGACAGCATAATATATTTCACTTTACATACCTCTGGTGTTGCCTTTTTTTATACAAGCTCAAGCTCAGGAAAGACACAAAAGCTGAAGCTCAAAACCAAGAAACATCAAAAATAAAGCTGTCCTAAATCTCAGTTATGTTCACTCATGTTTAGTGAAGAATTGAGGGAAAAATCAAAATATATAGGTTTTCCTCTACCCTGGATGATGGGAGAGATGTTAAAATGTGAAATCCTTTCCCTGTAGCTTTAGTCTCAGCTGGAATAGTTTTGTCTTTGGTTTAAAAGATATTTGCAAACACAAATACAAAAAAGACTAACTAGTTTAGACTTCTGTGAGGGAATGGATTGAGTTTAGGTCTTTTTTTGCTTGCTGTGGCAATAGCCTGTAGGAGTTTACACTGCTTAAATCTGTGGATACATGTATTGATAGAGGAGAAAAGAAATCTGAAATGCTTCTTCACTCTACTGAGGTCATCAGCTCTTCAGAGGTTTTTCTTTCTGGATTTAACAGAATCTGTTTACTTGAAACACCTTTGGTAATGAATAAACTTCACAAAAGTTAAGATAATTATCTGCTTGACCATTGAGTTGACTGTATGGTGAAACATTATGGTTCAAATTCAAAAAAACTATTAAACCATTTGCGTTTGACCAACAGAAAAAACGGAGCCACTTTAATTATGAAACTAAACATAATTTATTTAGGAGTTTCAGCACTAAGGATGCTGCACAGTGTTTTATAGATGAAGAAAGAAAGTTCTTCTACCATTACCTACCTTTTTTGTTCAATGAAATTCAGATAGCAAACAGCTTGAATGTATCATGGCCAATAATGACAAATATTAAGCACTGTGAATCAGTCTATATTAAGAAAAATTGTGACTGTAAATTTAGGTCTGTTTCACTGAGGGACACACAAAAACAGGACAAAAGGAAACAATTAGCTTTCTGAATTTCATGGTTTTGCACTCCAAGCCAAAAAAATATTGGACAAAGGTTCTTCAGGAAACCAACACTTGAACTTACAGCCCTCCTGGCTTGTGCAATCAAATGGGAAGAACTCTACATCTGCAGTAGAAATGTCATTATTCATGACTGTGGATGACCAAGGCAACAGCTTCTTTCAGAGGCGGAAGGAAAGAGAAAAGATGGGAAGATTTCAGGTTTGAATCTAAACACTTCTTGCCCTTCTCTGTAGATGATGGAAAATGTATTCTAAATATCATCTACTACCAATATTTTACTTATAGAGTCCTCTCTAATTCCTACAATGATCTAAAGAACTTGTCTGGGTAGGGTTAGCTGTATGATCCATGTTACCTTTTCTAACAGAATGGAGAGTTTGTGACCATTAACCAAATGGTTCACAGCCCTTCTGGAGAGCTGGGAAGGCTCAGGGGCATTGCTCCAGCCAGAGAGAACTGGATGATTGATGGCCTAAGTTTTGGTAAAAATTAAAGTGGAATGAAGACCTGAACCTGACTTTGGTGTACAGTTAGTCCTTTCTAGAGCACAGGGAAAAGTCATCAGTCTGTACACCCCCACTAAAATCTAAGACTTAGAAACCCAATTTTTGACTGCAAAGCAGAAATCTGGAGGAATTCTAATCTCTGAAATTCAATACATGAGCACACTTGAGCAAGTTCTGCATCCTATTACACATTGCTTGTTTTAATTAATATATATCCTATTAGAAGTGAGTAGAAGAAATATTCTGACAGTTTTATTGTGTTTGGGATAATGTCAAGGATTTAGCATGAGAAAGGCCAAGTGCTACTGACTGTACATTTCCTTTTCAGATAATTTAACTGGCAAATTTGTCTTGACATATTATCTTTTGGAAAGGCTCCCTGTTACCTATGCCAGGTGTAGGAACTGTGTAAAGAGCACTGCTAATCCAACACTACCTGATGTGCATCACTACAGGAAAATCTCAATGTGAGATGATAAATTAATACATTAAAATACTGCAGTTTAGCCAGAAAACTCCTCTCATGTTTCCCAAAATCTGGATAGGGTGACTGCATCAGTGGTTTTAATTATAAGTCAGTGGAAATTGTGTTATTTCATCTTCATGTGTCTTTTACAGATCAACATGATATTCCAAGGGCCTATGATTACTCTTACCATGGTGGTTCTTCCTTGGTGGGATAGTCAGAGTTTATGTTTTGCCATTGGATTTGGCATGATTCTTTACTTTAAGCAGTCTAGTCAGAGCTACTATTTCAAATTTTCTGTGGTCTTTGCAGACATTTATATATTTATATATTTATATATTGTACCTTACAGTAAGACAAGTATGTAAAATATTAAGCCCACATGTATTTTTTTGTTACTGGTGAATGTTTTATACATATTCCCAGTCACATTGAAAATGTGGGTTAACAATGATACTATTATTATAAAAATGGGGAAGCTCAGACTTGCTCAGGTAACAGAATTTGGAGCATCTCAAGTAACAGAATTTGGAGCATCTCCAACCGCCTCTAACTCTGGTTCTTGGGATGCTCCTGCTATAAAAGTATTTGCTTGTATTGGTCACACAACATAAGGACACAGTTTTACCAGATTTCATCTCAACACTTTGTTTAAGTTAATTGGCAAAAGTATGTAGAGTAGTATTGGCACGTTTAGAGACATTTATCCCACCAATGCTGAAATGTGAGCAACTGCTGTGTAGAGATGAACACCCCCCACCATTTACTATGGTGGGACTGTTAATGAAAAGCACACAAAGAACTTCTAAATTTTTGGCAGATAATATTGGTTAACATGGAAGCCTGCAGCTCTTAAAAGGGAGGGTTTTAAAAAAAATTAGGATAGTTGAGCTTACATGGCCCAGTAACTTTATATAGAACTTTGTGCATGTTTAATATGCAATTACACATGCAAATGTACCAATTAGTATTTCTGCTAATGGGAAAACCATATTTCAACTTCTAAGTAAAAGAATTGGCAAGTTTGAGTGCTTTATCTACATTTTGGATTTGTTTTCTGAAAGTTCAGTAGGGCCGTCGTGCTGGACTGATACAATTTGGTGTAAATACATTGAATCTAAACCTGACCTAAACACTGTGGGCTTGGTTCATCTGAAACTGTCTGCTACCTATCAGACAGCAGAAAAGACAGAAGCCAGAAAAAAGTTGATCAGCAGAGATTCAAAACAAACTAAGAAAGCCCTGAGGGTTTCCAAAACCGGTGGTTCAGCCCTTCATTCAGCTGCCAGCCTCTCATCTACTTTGCTTTACCTTGGCTTTATGTTAAGCTCCTTCATCCACTTCAATGTCACACAGAGACCTGCTTCCCTCTCCTGATTGTTGAGATTTCCCCGAGCACAGCCCTTGGGGGCTGGGAGAATCTGTTGAGTGAGAGCTTAATTGTAAGGCAGAATTACAAGGCATCTCACCATTATGTTGCGGACTCAACATTGCAACTTCATAAGGTTAATGAGATCTTTGAAGCAAATACAAAAAAGAAATACAAATTCCTGTCTCTGCGCTGCTTTGAAGGAACTTCAGAAAAGATGTATGTAAGAAAAGGAAAAGTCAACAGCCCTGTTTTAAAGAGGTAAGGCTTAACTTCTGAACAAAGCCCCAGTGTTCCCAGCGAGCACTAAGCTATGCCAAGGTTTGTGTCCAGCCTTTGTGAGCAAATCCCCCTCATCTGCACTTCCATAAAATCGGTCACAGGGGACACCTGAAGTCTCTGGCAGATGTCAACTGCAAAATGGAGCCTTTGACAGGCAGACTTGTGAAGTGGGGGAGAGCATGTTTAAACATGCCTTATAAGCCTGAAAATTTACAGGATGAAGACAATCTTGTAAGAGGGAGCTAGAGAAGGACAGAGGAAAGGTACCATGAAATCTTTACTAGAAATTGACTTGTTTGGTGTCCTAATTTATTTAGAAATTAAAACCTTTATGATGATAATCACAGAAAAATAATCTACTTTTACATCATGAAAAATCTCTGCCTGTTCTGGCACATTTCATAATGTTCAGATTTGTTTCCTATACTGAATAAGTGCTCCTGTTAACACACTCACCCATGAGTTCTGATGTGAATATTCCTTTTTTGTGCTCTTTTCCTCCCACACTTGATGCTTCTCTTGCATTTCCTTCCTATGAACTATTGCTTTTCCATTGCTGAGTTGCTCTCAGTGAACTTCTGTTTGGTGTTTTTCTAAAGTCTCATCCTTCAAACCTCTCTCTAAAAATGGTGAGCTATTGATGGATAGACCAAAGGACAATCAATGCTCTAGAGGGAATCTTTTAAAGGAAGCTCTTTCCTTTTGATGCAATTCTACACGCTGAAAATTATGAAATTAAAATTATTTTCAAATACAAGTATACAAAATCACAGCAGCAGCTCTAGATTTAGACAAAACCTACACCTGGATCTGGTAGAGCATGGATTTGTCCATAAGAAACAAAACTGAAATGTGAGCTGCATACAGAGGAAGGACTATCTCTTCTGGAGCAAGGGAAAAGTGTGTTTCTCTCTCACCAGAGACTGGATTTGTTGGCTGTAATCCTTTTGACACTAGAAGGAAAGTAAGGAGCAGCAAGGAGCCACTGACCCATGTGCCTTCCTGAAGGATGAGAGAAATTCAAGCTGAAATGTCTGCCCTGTCCACTGCAAAAGAAGAATCTGGTTCTAGCAAAGGAGTGCTTGCTCTTGCCACTGGCATCTTGGGTAGCTTGGATCCAAGCATGTCTGTTTCTGGTTTTGACCAAAAATTGTGCACTGTATATGAGAAGATTTTCCTAATGAAGTTTTTATCAAAACCAGCATGTTCCTTTGAAAAGCATTAATGAATTGGAATTTCCTGATGAAAACATTCCACTGAAAAATTCCTGAACTAACTCTACTCTTCATTTCAGCTAGATTTGGATCCAGTCCTCAATTACTAGAAAACACTTCCTTCCTCAGCAGAGCTGACTAACAGAAATTCTTTAGATGAATGAAGACAGACAAGTCATTAGCTTTTTTTCACAGCAAAGTCTGAAGTGAATAGAAAGAAAAATCCTGTGCAGGCAGGTGAGGCTAGAAATATGTCTGTTATATTGAATAAACAAACCAGGAATCAGACATGATTTTTTGACAGCTTAAAAAATAACAAAGCAAGCTTGTGAATAAGGACTATCCAAATATTTTTTTAATTAATAAGACTCACTTGAAAAGTTTAAACATTAATTTCATTTTACACTTGAGATCATTTTCAGTCATGTTTCTTTTAAAGTAAGACTGATGTCATTTAAGAAAGACAGAGGCTGAAAGTATTCGCAAACCTTAATTTTCACAGTATCACTTCAGGAAATAAAGCCATCTCAAGTTCATTAGATGTCCTAAAAGCATTTGAATAAAACAACAAGACCCTAAATGATAAAAATTTTATTCTGAGAAGTCATTGGGTACATCAAAGTTATTATCTTCTCTTTTGAAGAATATGGGGCAAATCTAAATTAGACACCTGTTGGCGCATAACTGCATTTAATTTTTGACTGCTTTGCTGTTAAATGTGAATGCAAAATCCAGAGGATTTTGTTCTATACTGCAGATAAACAGCCCTCAGAGAGTGATGCAAACCTTAGAAGAAAGAATGGAGGTAATTCTAAAGTAAGCACAAAAAAGCTGTAAGCACTGGAGTTTCTGAGTCCATTTGTGTAGCTCCTTCTTCCTCTCAGGAAATGTTGCTGAAGCCACAGAAAGAAACAACCTCAATGTGGTCTGATTTGGGAAGTTATTATGGACAGGTACTTCGATGCATTCCTTGCAAGTTCTGAATAGGCCCATTGTTCCTGAACACAAAATTGGTGGTAACAGTGCCAATACCTCTGTTTTATGTCACAAGCTTCATGCACTGATCGCTGCTCACCCAGGAAGTGTCTGACAATGCTGGAATTGGGCATTGGAATTGGAATTCCCACTGGAATCCTCCACACTAACTCCAGCCATCTCCAAGGTGCTTATGCACCACAGAGAAGCTCCTGCTCACCCGAGGAAAGAGCACAAAGTGTTCTGGGGTGCAGCTCACCCCATCAACATGACACGGGCTGACTGCAGTGAGATAACTTCTCCCTGCCTCTGGCAATGGGCTCAGGCAGGGCTGCCTGCACACTGCATCGCTACAGCAGCTTGGAGGAATGCCACAGCTGCAAGTCTCATGCTTGGTACCACATAAGATCTAAAGTCTATAGATCAAAGATCTATACTTTCCCAGTTACACATGATAATCATGTGCCAGCTTTGTGCTGTTTGATGAGAATTGATGTGCATCACTTCTCTTAAGTCAAGCAGGGTTTTCTGTGAAAGGTAACACATTTTTCCACAGACAAGAAGGGAATAGTGTGTTCCAATTGCTTTAGATAATCTGGTTGAAAAAAATGATGTGAGTGGTGAGGATTGTATCTAACATACATCTTAGATCCAACTGGTACATTAAAAGTATTTTTAGGAATATCTGGGCTGATTTTTTTTCTGAACATAGAAAAGTGGTGTTAGCTTTTATGGGCAAACCTGTATATAAGACCACTTGTCTTCGGTGTGAATTGGCAGAATTCCATAGTTCATTAAAAAAAATCTTAAGAACTGTATAAGTCTTTAAAAGTAGTATTATCTACCCTTTCCAGTCCGAGAACACCTGCAGAAGAAGGCAGTTTGGGAGGGTTAATTTAGTAGCTAGGTAAAACAAAGTTTCAGAGTTTCATAAGACTAAAGTTAGGAAATCTCTGGGTAATGGTGTTTGTTTTGCTTTTAACAACAACAATAACAGTATTTTGATTGCATGAGTCTTGGCATATTAGTGTATTCCAGAGAACTGGAAAAAGTTAATGTTGTGCCACTATTTTAAACGCGTAGGTCGGACAATCTGGTAATTATATTCCTGACAACTTAACATTGACACAGGGAAAAATAATAGCATAGTTGATATAGGGCTTTACTACTCAAAATCCAAAGTAGGGTAATGCCATTAAAGTCAGTCAGCATGGGTTTATGAAAACAATTCTTGTCAAAGTATCTTTCAGTGAGATTACAAATTCCTGCTGATAAAGGTAAATGATGCAATAGACATTGTACAAGGTATTTGACTGTTATCATAAACATTCTATGAAAAAGGCACATTGTAAAATCAACATATGACATATTATGAGGATTAAAACCTTGCTAGTGGTTCAATCTCCACATCCTCAATGAGGGTTTATCATGTGGGTGTGTTTCTAGATATTTTTTTATGGATCAGACTAAATTGCTATCCAATATTTTTATCAACAGTCTTGAAAACCCCTGGTTCCTAAATACCTTCACACAGTAAATCATTGAAAATGAAGAGTAATGAAGAAAACTGATTAACAAGGTCTTTATTACCACCGATAAAAATGTATATACCCAATAATAAAACTGCAGGCAATGAACTTTAAATATTTGAATGCTTCCTGGGCTGCAGTGATCATGAAAATGGATAGTTGACACTGTGGATATATAGCTTATCATGATCTCAATCTGATTAATGCCCACCAAAAAAGAGTACAATAAAAACCAAGGAAAGTGAGTGGAAAGCTTGCATTACTTCTCTATTTGTCATGCTTACTGCTCTGGGGCTATTGTGTCTTCTTAGTGTCTCTGCTCAAAGATAAAAGCTTAAACAACTAGAAATTATTCACAAAAAAAGTCAGAAATGTAATTGAAAGTTGAAATATGAGAAATATGACTGAGAATGACAATCTAACTGCTAAAGGGACTTCCCTTGTCTGAGCAAAGAAAAATCGTCTGCAGACTGAAACACAGAAAAAGCAGAGAAATGTGATTATAATTGTATGGGGGTTATTTGCTTGTGTGCTGTGGTTTGGGTTTGTTGGGGTTTTTTGTTTGTTTGTTTTTGATTATTTCATTTTGGTTTTGTCTGTTTGCTTGGGTTTTTGTTTTATTTTGTCTTTTAACCTAGCGAACAAAATTATGCACAGATGAGTGTATACTGAGGGAACACAGACTCCATGCAGAAAAATTTTACCATGTACGAGTGAGAGAAATTACCTAGATACAGTCTGTCTAAAATAATAATAACCTTCTCCACCAGTAAAATACTCTTAATTAATGATATGTGCTTATGTAATGGCATGATTTGTTGGGATAATGAGTTTAATATCTATAATGTTAGCACCAGATCCCTGCATGCCTTTGCTTGTTTCAGAAGGGCTTTCACTGGAGACAAACATATGCTGCACCAGATTTCAATGTATCTGTGAAGAATAACAGCATTCTGGTGTATGGGCATGTTTTATTCTCTAAGTGTATGGTTAAGTTGAATTCTGGTGAAATATCTAAGTGGTGCTCCAAGGACCCATAAAACTACATTGTGTTGTGTCAGGGGAGGATTAGGTTGGATATCAGGAAAAGGTTTTCCATGCAGAGGATGGTTGGGCACTGGAACAGGCTCCCCAGAGCAGTGGTCACTGCACCAAGCCTGGCAGAGTTCCAGGAGCATTTGGACAATGCTCTCAGGCACAGAGTGTGACTCTTGGGGTGTCCTGTGCAGGGTTAAGAGTCAGACTTGATGATCCCTGTGAGTCCCTTCACACTCAAAATATTCTGTGATTCTATGATACATTGCGTGAAAAGAATGTTTGCAAAAATGCACATTACAACTGATAGGAGTTTGGGGCTATACTGAATGCAAGACTGGGCTTGTAGCTAATGCATTTAGTTCTTTCACAAAAGCAGTAATAAATTACAAGAAGTTGAAAGGCACCCTTATAATTCTTGCCCTGTGAAAGTTAGGAATGCTTCAAATTGGAAACATGTAAAAATTCAAAACCTGTTTGCTCTGATCAGCAGAGCATGTTGTCAGCCCCTGGCCACTGGCATGGAAAAGAAATAAATGGGTAAATACCAGAAAGGTAGCAGAGCTTTGGGAAGAAAAATAACCAACCAAACAAACCCCACAAGAGAATGAATGAACAGTCATTAATATTGAGGCTCATTAATATTTTTTTCTGTTGTCAGTGTTGCTATATCCCTTATCTCTGACACCCAGGGCTACTCATGTAATTACAGAAATGAGCAGGAGATTGGAGAAAGTACAAAATCAGAGACTTGACAAGATACTGACTCACATATTGCTCTGGGAAGTCCATTACTGGAAAGCAGAGAAATCTTTAGAGCAGCTGAGGAAAAAAATCCTGTGCCAGCTAGGGAAGAGGTAAGGTTAGATTACCCAAACACACTGATTCACAGCATCTCCCCAGCACCATTTTTCAGGAGAGTCATCCGGGTTTTAAAGTTGGCTTCCCGCGGTAAACATCCAGGGGCAATTGGTGCTGATGGCACCAATTCTTGTGCCTGCTTTTCTCCAGGGGAGATTGGATTTGCTGTTTTCTTGTTCCCAGATGGTGCAAAGTGTAATCTTTATTCCCAGTAGGCAAATAGGGGCTGTCACCTGCAGTGCAAACATCAGTGTAAAGACCCCCTGGCGTGCAGCATTCAACACAAAACAGATACTGTCAAGATCATCTTTGTGCAGACAAGCAGGAAGGAAAAGCAAACACACTCTGCTTATACTCATTTACACGTTATGTTGCCATAAGCTTTCTCCAAATATTATGTAGATGGAAAAGTAGACCTCATGCTGCTGTAAATCAGTAGCTGTGCTGTGGTGGCAGGAGAAAACAGTTAAGGGATTCAGTTTTCTTCCAAGAAAAATCATACTTTTCAATTCCATCTGAACCAGGGCCAAAGGAATATTCCTTATCTGGCTGCAATAAATACTCTTTCAAGCAGGGATATGTGACCATCCCACTCTGCTCAGGAGAGGTCTGCCCTGCCAGGATATGGAGAGGGGATTAATCCTTGGGATATGGGTGCCTCTTAGACCAAGAGACCCTGAGGGATTTAGGCACCCACCCACCCTGCATTTCGAAGAGGATTGGATTCTTGCAGCCCCACAACCTAGGAGTTCCCTCAAGTTTCTCTTCATAAACAGCAGTTCATATTTTTATTAAGGAAACCACAGATGAACTTTGTGCCTCGGAGTACTACCACACACATCCTGAGCTGGAAATTACTGAGCAGGAATTAGGGTTTTTAAATTTATGCATTACTGCAAAATTGCTGCTTCACAACAAGATCACTGTCTTAATGTCTACAGTTATTTTTTGTGCACTGGAAAAAAAAAAAAAAGAAAGAATAATCAGACAAAAGACTTGATTTGGTTGCACCAAACAAAACCTTAGTATGCAAAGCATGACAGCACAACTCAACAGAGAGAGAGATGTGATTTAGGGCAGGATTTAGAAGTCATTTTCTTTGTTTCACATTGCCTCCCAAAATTAAGAGGTAGATAGAATGGCTCCTTTGTCTCCAGTGCATTCTCTCATGAAGTGAAGTCTGCTCATGTTCACTGCCACATTGCTCAGTGCTTCAGGGAATCCTACAGATAGAATGTGTATGCAGCATTTCACATGAGCCCAGATTCTGGAATGTGAACGTCACCATCCTCTCCACCACTCTTTAAATACAACCATTTCTCTCAAGTGAACCACAGCATCCCTTTACCCTGTGTGTTATTTCTCAGCTTGTCTGCAGTCAACTTTCAGCTCTCTGCAGTCTTCCTGGGTGGGTGCTGGATTAGCTATGGCCTGGATGCAGAGAGATGCTGTCTCAATGTAAAGCCAGATTAGGTCAAATTAGCTTTCTTACTTCATGGACAACTTCCCCTTTTAGGAACTATTCTGCCCCAGAAACTGCTGACCAGACTCAATAGACAAGTGAATGACTTGTGCTGAGTCCGAGTTAAAAGGCCCTATAAAGCACAAACTGGACCTGTGAAGGAACCTCAGCTCTCCCAAAACTTATTAAGGACACTGCAGGAGCTTCTTGCCACTGGAAGGAGTCACCCAATGGTATTGCCAGCATTAAGATGAGTACAAATAAGCCCAACTTTACTCCAGCAGCTCTTTCCAAACCATGCAGATGTCTGCACTTGATTTCCCACATTTCAGCTATATCTTCCTCTGGATTTATGCCTGATATGTTCTTTAAAATTACATTATCCCAACTTTCTATTATCTAGACATTGTGGCTTCCTATTAGTAGTAGATATTTCATAGTTTCAGAAAGCTTTTTGTGGTTTATTTTAACATAAATGCAGCTGATTCTCCCAATGCCTGTCCAGAGCTATCTTTTCTTTGCAGGGACTTGAGTCCACATGTTTAATGGGATCCTAGTTCGAAAATACAAATTTTACAGCTTCTCCTATGGAAGATCACCCACTTTGCACAGCCTAATTTTGTATGAAGGAGAAGAAAGGGAGAACAATAGAGAAAATCTGAGAAGAACACGCCCAGGATTCTGCAGCACACAGGTAAAACAAGACCAAAACTCTGACTCCAGGCTCTGCTCCAATGCATATCTAATCACTTTATGTAAAATATGAAAGCCAGCACAAGAAGGATTTAGAGGGCTTCCAGCCCAGAAAATTCTGGCAGTTTTATGGAATGTGGTAAATATGGGGCAGAGAAGGTCTTTGAAGTCAAGCAGGGTGTGCTTCAATGGAAAGCTCCTGAGAAAAAGCAGTACTCCTCTTCCTTACCCATGTCAAGTGTGCAGGTAGGGGAGAGGAAAAAGAGGCTGAGTGTGCTCTGAGGAGAAACCTCACTGCAGCCAGAGAACAAGATAAGTGGTGTTCCCCTGCCTCTCTTGAGAGCACGGCAGGACCTCAATTAGAGGCAAAAACCTCATACTTCAGGCACTGAGGACATGTGCTCAGCAAAAATCTTTAGGGAGTCTAAAGGCTTTGGCTGTGGACACTGAAGTACCAAGATGTAACACGCAGTGTTTGGGATCCAGATGGCAGTTTGGTCATTTGAAGGAAACAGCCTTCTACACACTCACCGTGGACAGGAAATACTGATAAAGCAGGGTCAAATGTGCTTCCTTCTGTTTGGGGCATATTCAGGTAATTTAACTGACACATAACTTCTATTTATTCCCCTAAATAGATCTGCTGAAAGTCTTTATGCTGATTTATTTGTAGACAGAGGAAGGCCTTTCTAAAAATCTTTGTCATAGGAGGGCAGGAAGATATAAGTAGAGTAGCTGAGGCAAATCCTTTTTTTTTTTTTTTTTTGCCAAAGCTGGACTTCTTAAATCTTATTTTGTATTTTGTGCTTAAGAAAAATGCCTCTACATTCTTATTCTGAGTGCCTCTGATCTTTGTGGACAAAACATACAAGATGAATTAATCAGTGTGTTCTACATCTGGAGCAATTCTCCATTCAGCCACCAAACACCCAACCCAACACAAGTGGAGTATCCCATGGTACTGGAGATATTTCTTTCCACAGGATAAACAGATATAGAACAGAATTTTTGACAGATATGCAGCCTTCTGGAGCAGCACATTCAGGTTAGTAAATTGTCCTGCAGTGCCTAAAATGGTGCCACTTTCCCATTAAATGTAATTGAATCTCACAATGTATGAAAGAGTCTGCCACATGTGGAAGATCCAATTCAAACAATCTTGAAATAAGCAACATAAAACAACCAAGGAATTCTATTATATTTCAATTGTTGTAATGCAAACTATTTCTAAGTGTAGAACACTGAGTCAGAAAAATATTTGTTTGAATGTACTTACAAAAACCTGTATGTTTTATCCAAATTGATCAGTAAACTAGAAAGAGCAAAGTTTTCCTTAAATAAGACAAGGAGAATCAATGCTTTGGATTTGCACTGTTAAATTGAAAACACATGCATTGATGATAAGACTGATGATTAACAAAATACAAACAGCAAGCAAGTCCTGCCATCTTGGGGGTACACGGTCTTTGGACAAAATCTACTGTTTCATTGTCTGACACAGAAACATCATCAAATACTTTAAATTTTGTATTTTTAATAACTTTGTATTTTATCCTGATTTGAATCCTGAACTTGAAAATGCATTTGTATTTTTCATGGGCTTCCTTAGCACCATTAAGGGTAAGTCATCTTTAGCACCAGATGAAGATGTAGCCTTGCCAAAGCCCAGGTGGAAAACTATTTGGCTTTATACCCAAATATTGTAAGAGGCCAACACATAGCTCTGAGAATGGAAAGATGCCAGATGGAGGCCAAAGCTTTTAAGTTGTTAAACTGAACCTATTTAGCCACCATTTCTTCTGCCACATAGACTTGTAGCCTAAGTTAATCATCCTGCCATTTCACTTATTTAGCCAAATTCCAGCGTGCAAGCAAAAAATGAAACCTTATGTATTACTAAATATAGCAGAAGTCCCATCTACAGTTTTAATTAGCTACAGGAATATATCATTTCAATCTAAGCTCTTCAGACAACATCAGGTACATCTCAGCAAGCTGGAATTTATAAGTTTAAATTCGCTTTCCATTTCATTATGAACAATTCAGTTCTTTTTCCTTAAAAACAGTTCAGTGCATGTTTCCACTGTTTTGTATAATTACAGGACTCTCATAAACAGTTGCTAAACTGAATTCTAAGGCTGGAGCTGTACAATGTAGATAAAATGTAGATAAATAAGGGATTCTGCATTTTATTCTGTCTATACATGAATATATGTGTGTGTATTTATGCACATATACAGGCATGAATAATAAAAGCTGCTCAAAGGGAATACTGTTCTGAAACTGTAGAAGTTGTCCTCAAGCTGTTCTACCTAAGACCAAACAGTGGTCCCTATATACTCATTTCTACATGTGGAATAAACTATGTGAAGTGAATGGCGACATATGGTTATTGACACCTCTCTATAAAAGAGAAAACTATTTCTAACACAGAAAACTATTTCTAGCAACTATTTCCACATCTAGGAAAATCCTGATCCAACTGTAAAAAGTCATCTGAAGGAACGTGATGGATGGACAATGACTTGAACTATTTAAAACTGCACTGAAAAACTCCTGAAGGATTTACTTAAAAGTAACAGCGGAAAAGAATCCATTTCTTTTTACTTATTTTCTTAGGTGTGTGGTCCTGTTGAGATTTTTGTCCAGACCTGAGCCTTGAAACAGCTCACCCAAGATCTGTGCTAAGCCTGCAGGCATTTCTCTCTTATATACTGGAGGAACCCAGAGCTGCTCACACTGCACCAGCTGCTAAGCACCAAAATCTGGTTGTGCTGAATTTAGCCTTAGGAAACTTAAGAAGTCATTTTCACTTCAGCTATAAATCCAGTCTTTGCATTGAGTCAATTAAGGATTTGGTGTTCAGCATGTCCAAATGAAGGACTGAGCACTGGTGGCTTGCCAGTAATAACCCAATATATTGCAAGATAATAAAATATCTTGTGAATACCAGAAAGCTCAATTATATTAAAAGCCTAGAGCTTAAGCAAGGCTATTTCCTTGATTTCTGTCTCTATTTAATTTTCAGGCTGTGACAGTAACTACTTCATCATGTGCTGGTAGATTTCCTAAGAGCATTCAAGTACACAGTAAGTCAGACACAGCCATTTCAAAGATGCAAACAAGGAGCCAGAATCACCCTATGCCAGATTGTTCTGAAAATGTTCTGAAAATGCACATAAAAAAGGGTTCAAGGATCATCATGATATAAGTAGAGGGATTTATTAATTTAGCTAGGTTTTATTAACTATTGGTCTCCTGATTTTGAAATCTAATAGCTACTCCAGAACTGTACATGGGAGCTTTAATAATTTTCCTATTAATAAGCAAGAGAATTTCAAATTAAAGTGCATTATTGCATTCCTTTTAGCTAATTCATTTTTGTGCAGTTATATGTAGTTCCAACAGAAAAAAAAGAAAGAAAAAAAATGCCCTCAAAAGATAGGAAAGAAAGTTTCAAATTTGACATTTCTTTCAAGTTTTAGTCCCATGTAAACTTGGACTCACCTATTAAGAACTCACTGAATTTCAAAATACATTTGTGTGACCAATCACCCAGAGAGATTTCAAAAACAAATATATAAGTGTATAAAAGTAATATAAGTTTTCATTATTCTGTTGAATGCCTTCAAAAATCCTTACCTGAGTTCTCAAGGAATCAATCCTTAAAGTAAAATCATCTGCCTGTGTATTTCTCATACACTTTTATTGCTTCTTGATCCCCTGAAATGGGGGGAACAGAAATTAATTAAAGCACCCAAGTCCTTTCAGTGTGCTCAGTGACAGTCTTACATTCTTCTACCTCTTCTCACAGCTGAGCCTGACTCTTCATTTTGCTTCTGATCACTCCACTCCTGGGTCATTGGGTTTTGATCCCCCCAAAGCACAAAAGATGATGGCTGTAGTGGGGTACCACACAGGTGTGGTTATAAATTAAAATTATTTTGAGTACCCAAGGTGCAAGAAGTCATTCCAGTGCAATGTTCCAGAAGGCTTCTACCTTATATCTACATTCTTTTCTCTAATTCTTATGCAATCACCAACAACACTGAGCTGGATGGACAACACAAAGCTGTTAGGCATCAGCACAGCCACTGTTAAAATTTAGAAGTTTGTTATAATAGTGGGCTGTGGTGCTGCATAACTAAAATAACCACAACATTCTAGAACAGACCATGAAGCACATTTCCCATCAGAAAAGAGCCCTTAGCTTGACAAATCACCACAAAAGCCATATGAAGGAACCCCATTCAGAGTTAATTTCAATGTTTTAAAAATCCAGCTTTCTTATCCACAGACAGAAGTCCTTTCACTCACAGACAGTAAGAGGGTCAGAACCAGCCTAACACAACCTTGAGGGTTTGGAGAGACAAAAGCAGATTGCTGCTGCCTTCACTGGCTCTGAAACCCAAACATGATTTTGTGCACATTCAGGACATGGCAGGCAAAGAGAAAGGCTGGAGCAGTTAATTAGTGAAAGCATCTCATGCCTCCCCACAGTTCCTAAACCATGACAAGTTCTCCCCAAATCTGACAAAAAGTCAAGCAAAGGCTAAATTTACTACAACACAAGGAACCTTAACACTAAGGCTCTAGAAAGATGGTTCTTTGTAATGCCAGTAAAACACTGACCTTTCAGAATAGATCTGTTTTACAGACACCACAGTGAGAGCAACATGACTGAAATAACCATCTCAGACCTTTGCAAATGTTTACTTTTATATACATGAAACTCAGGTTGCAGTGATTTGCTCTGCTTCTTGAAGGTAATTTGCAGCATGCTGTGCTCTGACCAGCACATCTGTTAATATTAGTAACTAGCTATTAGCAAAATGTGGCACCATGACAGGGATCTAGGCTGTGTTGGAATGGTCTTCATCCAAGTCCAAGCAGTCCAATGTTCTGCTGGTAAAATGAGAGAGAAAAAAAGCAACAATAAAAAAAGTAAAAAGAAATTAGCACTTTGAGATGTAATATAATGGGCAGAAGATTTCAGAAAAGAAATAAAGCAGCTATTTTTATACATTTGAATGGGGAAAAACACTTCAGTTTTGTTGCTGGCAATTTTATTTTCCATTTGGTTTTGAATACATGTAAATAAGTCCATGGCTCAGAACAAAGAGTTTGGGTAGAGCAGAGAAAACAGGGTAATGTGTAAGCTCCTCTTTGATGTCGAGCAGTTCACTCAACAGGCAGTTCAGTTTGTCCAGGATCCAACTTTAACAGCAGCTTGATCAAATTCACATGTAGTGAACCTGTCCCCTGGGTGTATTAGTGACTGCTGAGGGATTGATCAGGAAAGCAAACTTCTTACCTGTTTTGTCACCCACATTCTCTTGTGTATCTGCTCCACTGTGTCTTAACACCAGAGTGTGTAACTGCCCCCAGAACATCAGAAAGAAGTGTGGTTAAACCAGTATTCTTTACATTTTTTATTAGGCTTCTGCTTTCAAAAACAGAAACATTGGAAATTTGCCAATCAGATGCAAAGCAAGCTTAGAGAAACCAAATAATACGTACAGCTGTAGTAGAATGATCTAAATATTTTCCATGGTTCAAAATCTACAGCTGTTGGCAAATAGTGAATATCACATATAAATACCCTTTATAAGAGATGTATCTTTATTTTAAACTTCATTCTTATATAAATAAAGTATTTCAGGAAAGTAATGTCAAATTGTTAACAGTGATATGAAGCAGTCTCCATGTGTCATTTATTCCTATTTCCATGCAAAAAATGTTGAAAGAGCTAAAACATTCTTGGCTTCTAAAGAAGAAACCATATTGGATCTTTCAGCTATTTCCTTTGGGAGGACATTAAAGTCAACCCTGAAACATCAACAGGACATCTGAGGAAAAGGAATGGTAAGAGAGAAATCACAAAAAGAAATGATGATAGTTGTGGGGGTCTTGCAAGTTAGATAAACATTTCATGATTTAGCTGCCTTAAAGACATTAGCCTTGCTGTTGCCTGTAACAGTATTGCACTGCAGTCATCCTTTGTACAAATGATATCAGGCTATCTATTTTACTCTCTCCCAATTAAAAAGTTCATGTTTCTTATCCACCAAGACTTGCTGATAATCAGAAAAAGGACATATTGAAAACAGCTTTTGAAGGTAACTTCAAAGTTTTCTTGTTGGCTGATAAAACAAGATTTTTCTCTCACCAGTTCACCCAACCCCACCCTTCTTGTCAGCTCTTAAACATATTTTTCAGCTATTCCTCTACTCATTGTTCATTAAATTTTCTTCATTTCCTCTGCTAGAACTCCTCTTGCTTATTTACCAGAGACTTTTCATCCGTTTAATAACTTTTTCAAAAATCTCTTTTTCTGTGCATTAGTCCTAACCATGGTCATGGTCCTTCTACTCATCAAATGGCTCATGTTAGAAAACAGAAACACCCCTTTTCCATGAACTGGAGATTACCTAGGGAAAACACAACCCTAAAAAATGAGAAAATTATGTATTTTTCATTACATCTTTCATCTGTGAAAGAATGGCAGGCTTTTTTCATGGTTGGCTCAGCAATAGGAAAGACACTAGGTACCATTGTTGTTGTTGTTGTTATTATTATTATTATTATTATTATTATTGGCAGATAGGTTTGTTTTTCCTTTTTTCTTTTTAAAAAGTAATCTTTAATTGCTGTAGCAAATTGACTGTAATGTTCAACAGAAGTGTTGAGTGGACTGCTTAGCTCATAGAAAAGGAAAGGTTGTGCAGAAGCGGGTGGAGCTGAATAAGAAACTGGGATGAGAGGGAAAGCAGTTCTCCAGCAAAGGGAGAGGCAGGTCATACCAGACTTGGGAGGGCCAAACATCAGCAACAGCTGGCATAGGAAGCCTCCAGAACCCAATGATAACTTTTCAGGATGCTTGTATAATCAATGTCGGCAGAGAAGCCATAAGTGCTTTCCAGAAGTCTATCTCAGCATCTTAGCTGAGCCCTGAGCCAGAGGATGAGCTCTAGGTCAGAATTCCTCTGGGGAAAGTGCAGCAGGTTAGGAAGATCACTTTTGTTTTGGATGCTCTCTGGAGGAACAGGCCTTTGTTTTCCAGAATATTTCAAAAGAGAAATTCTCTAATGCCTTGGACAAGAACCACAATGATCCAGGAGCATCAGCCTGACTGGCCCCAAACTGTACTTCAGATATCTTTCGATTTTTTTGTGGACTAGTGGAAATCTGATAATTTTCATACATCCAAACCAGCTATTTGCACAGGATGATCATCAGCAATGTATTCTGTGCCAGCTGGCCAAGCACAGCCTACACACCTCAGTCTATCTGTACTTTTCCTTTCTCTTGAGCAACATTTGTCATGTAATATGAGGAAACCAGCTTGGTTTTTAAGGCTAGATCCAACCTCATCAAAGTAAACACAAGACTTTCCAATGACCTTAGTGGAATTTGGATATGGCCCTTCACCTTCTTCTGTCTTTGAAATATAGATGAAGATTTTGAAAAGTCCTCTGTGGCTCTGCATGTCTTTTCAGCAGCCAAGCCTAGTACCTCTGTTTACACAGAGCTGGGTGGTTTGCTGCTTCTTTTTCCAGTGTCTTTTTTTTTGTTGTTATTGTTTTACCAATACATTAAATCCTTTCAACAGAGGCTTAGCATAGTTAATTTGTTTCCCTTTACTGACCTGAGATTTTGAAAACCAGATATTAGTCCTGAGCAACACCTCCATGGAATTTACACCTCATATCAACAGTACAGCACTGCTCCTGTTGCTGGAGAAAACAGCTGAGTGACCAGGTCTGTACCTGCCACAGACTCCACTTTTAGGAAAAAAAAAAAAAAGAAGACCAAAAAAAAAAAAAAAAAAAAAAAAAGAAGAAAAACTTCTCTTTCAT
>JAYDZK010000056.1:7553965-7573122 GCA_034509185.1 Euphonia xanthogaster | reverse complement strand
ACCTCCATGGAATTTACACCTCATATCAACATTACAACACTGCTCCTTTTCCTGGAGAAAACAGCTGAGTGACCAGGTCTGTACCTGCCACAGACTCCACTTCTAGGAAGAAAAAAAGAAGACAAAAAAAAAAAAAAAAAGAAGAAACACTTATCTTTCATGATTTTTTTGGGAAATTGTACTGAAATGCTCATGGAGTATCAAGGTCAGCATCCATGGCAACATAATATTTGCAGGCTCGAATCATAAAGGAGATGTAAATGATTGTGTGACCTCGTGACCTCAAAACAAGTGTCTAAGTCCTTCAAGCAGGGAAGTCACAAGACACATGCTTCAACAGGTATGAAACCAATAAAAGTATGTGACTGCTTATCCATAAATTGATGTATCTGATATGAATCTGAAGGACAAAATATTGGCTGCCCTTTCTCCCACTTCCCACCCCAAACCACTTGAGACAAAATATTATAAAATATATTTATTTCTGTTTTAAACATGCATAAGTGAAACAGGAATAATTTTGGAACCTGTGTTCATTTATCTGACAGCTGTTCCATGCTGACCCCATTTCAGGTTTACATCCTTTCTCTCTCTGCCCAGCTACACCTCTCTGATCCCTATGGGTACATGTTTCCAATCCCTACTGGAATTCTGACCTGATAGAATTGATCTGACCACTGTTCTGCCACCCAGGCTGTCTGAACAAGTGACAGTCCTAACAGAACATATCTTCAGGCTGCTTGGGGGAGGAGGAACCTCATACAGCTCTTCACCATGTGTCTACTCCTCAGCCATCTGTGACCTGTCTCTCCTCAGCTGATCAGTCCCTTCTTTGGTGAGCAGCTTTTAGGCAACCTCAGCTTTGCTAAAGGGAAGGATGCAGCAACAGTCTTCTTTCTACAGCAAGGATCAACATGAGATTTGTTCCAAAAACTTTCTCTCCAGCATTTCTGCTGAGGGATAACTTTCTTCAGAGGCAGGCCTGCTTTTTCTGCAGTTTATTTCGCTCACCTTGTTTGGGGCAATGCATAGAAACAACTTCTTCTGAACTATATTAAATAGCACAGGCTTCACAATTCCTATCTACACAATAATATCCTTTGGTTAATTACAAATATGCTGAAGGACAGATATGTCCCTAACTACAGCCACCAACCAGTGCTCCCTGATGAGGACACTTAAAAAGATTACTTGGGTGCACTGTCCAATCATGAATACAGCCTCAGCCCTCAGCAAATGCAAGTTAGCTGTGCATGGTTTGTCTGAACATAAAAACACATATTTTTCAATATTGCTCCAAAATATTTTTTTAATCTCCTATTTCAAACTTTTAAGGATAAGAGTTCTCTCTATTTATTTCAATTATATCATAATGAACAGAATAGGTTTTTGATCTTATTTATAAGACTAACTGCAGAGCAGTAGAATGACTAGAGTCCTTATTGTAATAAAATAAAGCTCTTGTAATCTAGACATGCTTGAAAACATCAGTTAACCAAATGTTAAATCAATGGATTTTCAACCAAAGATTTTTTTCCCGTGCATCATCACATTATCTTATCTGGTCCCTTAACTGAAAATATTATTTAAAAAGCTCCTAAACACTAATTGGATCATGAGTTCCAGACCACTGAACAGTGAATCTTGGGCCACAGTTCAGAATGGGCTACCCTTCAGTGCTTGAACTTTGTTAGCAGCTGGCTCTGCAGAATTTTCAAGAGGATTTAATTTTTCTTCCACACTTCTCAAAAATGTCTGTTTCTTGAGGATCATCAGTTCGTGAATGAAAGGGAAAACAAGGGGATCAACTGTTAACAAAGGAAATATTTCTGTGGTTTTAAACCCTGTTACTAAGGTATTTTATAATCTTCTACCACTGTGGGGAGAATGAATCTTTCTTATCTCTTCTGTCAAGACATTCTTCATGGAAGAATTTAGATATATAATTGGTAGAGAAAACAAAAAATAAAAGCCTAATACTCCTCTGGTTTTCCTGAAGACTGATCCAAAGCTATTACAATTTTTGTGTCAAAATCCCTTTTGTGTGCAAAATTATGGACTGTGTTATATCAAAGACATGTTCACTGCTCGCCAAAAGCAATAAAAGTCCAGTATTGTTTAAAACACAGAAATAAAGCAGAAGCTTAGACGTGAAATAATTGACAGTCTTGGTTAGGAGGTACAGAACTGAGGCACTTCTAACCTTTGTAGGAGCTGGTAGTACTTAGAATCGTGATTTATTAATCACTTATTCCCCAAAAATCATCCCCAAGAAAGAATTTTCAAGTAGTTTTGAGGTGAAGGATCAAATTCTGACTCGGAGCATATGGAAATAACTCCAAGTTTTACTGCATATTACCCAGCAAAATAACCTAAGTGATCTCAGCCTGTTCTGAAAATGGGACTTGAGTACCCATATTTCACAGACATTAAATGTTATTCAGGAGCCAAAGGTCTGAAAATATTTTAGAAGTTGTCTACTTGTGCACTGACTTATACTTTATTCCAGGCTTTGATTCTTTCTGAAGTTGTGGGTATAGGAATTTACAATAAATTATACTCTTGTTGTGTAAATTCTTCTAAATGCAAAACAAACTTCTCTGCACAAACATCAGATTTATTCAGTCAGGTTATTCACTGTCAACCTAAAGAAAGATTTCTCTGAACTATTGACATTTTCTGCCCAGCTGGACCAGTTGCTGCAATAGAAGGTGTTGCATTCTTTTGATCAGTGGACTGGCAGACCAATTGTGAAGAACAGAGAAGAAAATTAGCTCATATGAGTAAGATGTATTTCTGAAAAAATATTTCCAGATACATAAAGGCAAAGTTCTTCATCCATGCAAAGAGGACATCAACAGTGGTGCCTTCTTTAAGTTTCTCTGGGTAGCATTAACAAGGGAAAACAGTCTGTGAGAACAGGATATTATTATTATGGAAGCACAACTAATAGCACATCCATGCTATAGATATACAGGGAAAATTACTGTACAGAAAAACAAACAATAGAAATAGAAAAAAGTATTCTAATAACTGTGCTTGGATTAACTTCTTTATGCTAGAAATTTTACAGTAATAGATGTATTTCTTGGCTAAATTGCAGTTATAAACAGAAAACATGAATTCATTTGGCTGTTTGACCTTTGCACTTGAATTTAGCAATGTTCCATAGGAAATTCTTGCTTACAAATCAACACAAGATCAAAATCGCATCTCTTATTTCTCTCAATGTTTGAATCTTAACAGGCAACTCTGAACTTTTTTTTTTTTACAGATATGTACATTATTTTATACTATGGAGGAAAATAAATTCTTAGGTGGAAGTGCAGGTCTTGGGTGTGTCTGGTACTTAGTTTATCTACTTTGAAGGGCTTTTTAAGGGCTGTGTCTGATTGATGGGTCTCTGCCCACAATGAACCTAACATGAGGCAGATCTTCCTCCCAGCACACATTCTCCTCTTTCAACATGTGCTTGCTCTGGGACAGCTATTTGGCATAAGTCAGCTGAAATGAAAGAATAACTTGTAAAAATTTTGAAGCCTCAGCTTAATGCCTTTTGGTAACAATAACATTTGAAGATGACAAAACCAGTTGGAACAAGGTGGAACACCAAGCATTTTATAACTGCAATTTGAACCTCACTGTCAGTCACACGGATGTTGGTCCATATTAGCATTTATCCCTTGATTGGGTAAATCCAGAGTAAACTAATGAATGTGGTGTGACTGGGAGGTGCAGTTCTTAATCAAACAAATTTCATGACAACAATGCATTCAGCAGTGATATATTTAAACATTCATTCCTATTCACACAAAAAGACAAACCCCACAGGCTGTCCAAGAAAGTCTCTCTGACAGTAATCAGGGAGAAATAAAATTGAAAATGTGTAATTTTATATCTATCAAAATATATATATATATGCAGCAAAAAGAAACAAATAGAGAGTAGCTAAAATCAAAGAAAAACAAGCCTGAAGATTTAGAAGAAGTAAGGGCTCAAAACATCTGTCTGTTTAATTCACTCAAGATCACTGTCATTTTTCATGTATGTCTTAGCTTCCAAATCACTTTAGGGATCCCAGATCTTTGAATCACTTTCATTTTGGCTCCTCTTGTCAAGTGTGGAGACTTGAGGGCAGAAACAGGCACAGCACTTAGAGACACAGTACGATTATTTGCTAGCTAGTGCATACAGGCTTAGGCTACAACAAGTATGTTGTGAGGAAAAGCTATAGCTTGCCTTGGGATAGGTGATGGTATGTGGCAGGATATAAAATATATTCACACACAGCAGTACAGTCATCTGAGGAGTGTCTGCTGGTCATATTGGCACCAAGGAAGTGCAGAAATGTTAAGTTCTGCTGTTCATTGAAACAAACTGGTCCTCAGCATTGCTGATCATCATCTGAATCGACCTCTTTTCCTCAGATTTTATACCTTTTCCTGTTTTTCTTCTGAATAATTGATTAGCAACTCATTATTAACAGAGCAATCCCACTTCTTTGTTTTCACCTCCTTATTATGCAGAATTGATTGCACTATGTGCTCTCTCACAGGTTAATGGCAGCAGCTACTGCTGATTGCTTGCTGCACCTGGATTACAAGCGGAACCTCCTGAATGTAGGGCCAAGCCACACCACTGGATGTGTAAGTCCAATGCACATTCAAGTGGAAAACCTCAGACTGCAGCTGAGCAGGACATTGCAGTCCCTCTAACACCCCTATGTGCTACCTGACAGCTTGATGTCTGCAATTCACATTTACAGGTGAAATCACATTCCAGCCATGTGCTCCATGCTCTGCGCTGATGCCTTACTGATCTCTCTGAGCAGAGTTTCCATCCTTCATCAGACTTTACCAACTTTAGTGTAATTATACTCAGCCACAGCAATCTGTGCCTGCTGGCACCACTGAGCTGCTCACCAGCAAGGCAGGATTTCTGCACTCAGCTGTCCTCATTTGCAGATGTGTCTCACAGCTGTTCAGAGCAGTAACTCAGAATCTGTCAGCTACTAGGACACAATTTTTTTAGTTTAGCCACCAAACTCCATATGCAGAGGTGAAAGTTTTAGGTATTTCAGTCTGAAAATGTGTCACAGGGTAAAGTCTTCCTTGCAAAAAGTACATTCATATGGTAAATCCAACTGGTCTTTCCATGGAGGACTGGGAACCTTTATCAAAGCATGATGACACTAATCCACTGCTGAGATCACTATTTTAAAGTTTTCAATCTTGTTTTAAGAGGAAAGTCTGGGAGACCCAAAGTTGGATTTCAGCCTAGACATTAACTCCTTAGTGTCAGTGAGGTTCTGTACATTTTATTGAGCTTTGACACGGCAGATAAAGAAAGTCTCTGTGGAACGATACAGATGAGCATTTTTTTTCCTTTCTCCTGTTTTTCCCATTAGCTTTTTCAAAAATGAGAAGGAAAGATCCACTAACTGTCAACAACTGTTTAAAAACTCCTTCTGCATGGATCATTTGTGGAGCCATTAGAGCAGGTCTGTCGCTTAACTCCACATTGAGAGGGCAGCCCAACATAATTCCAGCTAGCTCAGGGTTTGGTCCCCTAAGTGCTCATTCTGGATTGCCCAAAAAGCATTTGCTCCCAATGTGACTGGACCTGATAGGAAAAAACTACATACAGAATCTCAGGAGGGGAAGGAATCATCTCAGTCTTTTCTTTCAGCACCATTTAAGAAGTACTCTAAAAACCCTCACCTACAACTTGGGCTCAAAGGGACATTTTTTTCCTTTCCATACTGAAAATTTGCTGCCTTTTTCTTTCTTTTTTTCCTTTTGCTTTGGCTTGTTCTCTTTAAAGACCCAACAGGTCACTTCAGGAATTTTAGTTATACCTTGATAAAATATCAAAAACACTTCTTCAAACTGTACTTGCTCCTTGTTTCAGAACAGTGGCTCCCCTGCATTGCTATTTACAGTTGCATGAGTTAATCTAAATGGTTACAATCAGAATCTCATCAAGCACTAGACTACTACTTAATGCAGCTGCATTGAAGCAAAAAAAAGTCAGAAATTAAATCTGTCCAGAATTCTTCCTTTCTTACAGATTTCTCCAGAAGAAGCTCTACATTTATGACACATTCATTGTTATTACAAAAGCCTTTTGTTCAGGACAAAAAAGTTTGATTTTATAGTTTCTTTGTTTGGGTTTTTTTCTTCCTTGATACTCTAATAATTGTACCAACTACCTCCTACCTATTCTATTTAATGCACATACAAAAATAAAATTAACTTTTAACTTTACCCTTATCTTTGCAACATGCATTTTAGTATCATTTAGCTATGGGATTCTCTTTTATTTATTTCTTTCTTTTAAAAGAGATTTCAACAAATATTCTTTCTGTACTTTTGCATGTCATGCAAGCCCAGTCCCCACAGAAAATCATTTAAAATGCCCTATTAGGTATAAAAAGTTTTGATCCCAGTTTAGTTCCACCAAGCCAAGCCCTATAACTATATTAATGGTTATTGGTGGGTGTAGCAACTGCTTCCATAGACTCTTTCTTTTTTTTTTTTTTTTTTTTTCTGATGAAATTTAGAGTACTGTCTCAGGAAGACCTGGAAGGTTTAAATGCCTATTCTGTGAGTTAAGTGGTGAGTTAAAAGCATCAGCATGGTGAAGCCTCTTTCTCTCTCTGCATGCTGTCTTGCTTCTTAAGAACAAAATTTCCTCCTCCTCACTCATGGTACCAATACACCAGGTATTGATATGAGACTGTTATCTACTTAAGCACAAGAAATAAAAGTTTTCTGAGTTGTCTTGACACCTCTACTCGCTGGTTTTCAATTTGGACCTGCAGACATAGTTTGCCACCTTGTGGCAAATGAGCTTTTAAGAACGATGAGTTTCACAAATAGATTCCAAACATTTCTCAAAATCTAAGCCCACCATACAAAACAAGAGTCTTTAAAACATGAGCTGTCTTTTCCAGAAATAAATAAATAAATAATCCTTATTAAGAAAATATTTTTAAAGTAATCCCTCAGTTTAAGTAATTGAAGAACACTTCTGATACCTGTAGCCAAGGAAAAACATTTCAGCATTGCTCACTCCAGGCTTGGCAGTCATATAATCTATGTAGGCTGCTGACAGATAAGTAACTAAAGGCAAAATCTTTCATGCACAAGGTGTGGCCTTACAAAGAGAAAAGCTCTTCTTGTAAGTTCAGCAATTATAGTTAAACTATCAGAAAAATCAAGGACTACGAGTAGCTGATATGTCTGTTTGGTGAAAAAAAAAACATGAGTAAACACTATAAAATTAAAATAAAAGTACTACAGAACTATTTTATGATCTTTTCCTGTCATTTTATATACAAAGTACACCTTGAGTAGATTTATATGTATTCAACCAGGATGCTAGAAACAAACACCTCTCCATCTAATCAGAGCTATAACTGCCCCCACCCTGACTATCTGTTAAGGACAGTGGAATCTCCTTCCTCTTTTTACTACTCTCCTTCCTTCTATTTACAACTCAAATAGTCAATAAGAAGTCCTGTAAAGAAGTGTCTTGGACATAAATCTGAAATGTAAAAGACATAAAATACATTGCACTGGGAGAAAAGGGGCTCTGAACCTCTGCCCACCATACCCCAGGGAGGTTCTCTAGAGACTGAGCATGTGCCTGTGAGAGCTACTCCCACCCCTGCTTGATGAGCTATCCCACAGATCCACTCCTTTCCACCAGAGTTTGGTTCTCTTTTTGCTACTGTCACAACCTGGGCAATCATTTGGAAAGTTTCAAGTCACCTGAAATACTTTTCTCTGAATTAACTCTGGTAAAAAGCTATGTTCTGAACTGGCCAGACTCTTTTTGCTAGTTTGCTTGTTTGTTTTGTTGGTTTGTTTGGTTTTTATTCCTTGTTAAAAGGTTAAACTAGTAATGGCAATGCCAAGATTTGCTCAGATTTAATACCTCTAGCTTCGGGCTGCCTTGTCTTTTACTTTTTCCAAACACAGATTCAGTTTTGCCCAGAAGTTTCTTTTGGCTCACAGATCTCATCCAGGGAATCTTTTTGTTTTATATGTTTCACTGCTTTGATACAGGCTCTGAGGCATAAGGCAGATGTGAATGAGAAACTCATGTGGCTTAGGCTGAGTAGTGATTGTCAGCAGGTTTTATGGTCCTAACAGATGAATCTCCCAATACCTGCAACAGGAGAAGGTAACCAACTCTGTTTCGCAGAGAGATACTCTCAAAAAAGAAGAGCAGAGCAGAACTTCATTGAAAAGGGCTTCCCTCAGCTGCAAATATTGTGTTTTCCATCAAGTTTTTAATATTAAGTCATAAAGGACAACTGGAAAACTGTCCACAGAGTAAAGAGCAATTCATGTAGTTACTTCAAAGGAGCAGAGAATTCCATGACAAGTCATTGAGTGTTTCTGTAGCATGTAACATGCTAGCTCGTTTTGGGATGCCATAAAACATAGTTCTCTGGATGACTTTTTCTCCACATTCTTAGGAAAACTTCCATTTCTATTTTGAACAAGGGATGAAATCAGACCACACAGCTGTTTCTCAAAGGCATGGATCTCTACAGTCTTTCTCTTATGAGCAGAATGTCTTTCCTGCCTCCTCCTCCCCCTTACTGTATGAATATCTAAATATTTGGATTGCTTTTTTTTTTTTTTTTTGCTTGTACTTCAAAGCTATATTGGCATATTATCCTGTTTCATATCACTTTATGGGCTGATAGAGTCACGCCAAGATTGACTCTCCTCTTTCACTCTGTTTTCTTTTCCTTTAGAATGCAGATCCAAGCCCCTATGTCTGCTCTAAGGAGCAATTAATGCAATTGCAAAATAGTGGAAACTAGGTGGCTTCAGCTTTCCTTATCTCTTTGTATCTATATGCCAGACTAGATTCCTAAATTTACAGATGCCTTAAAATTGTTTTCACTTGCTGCAGCTATTTTGAAAATCAGGAATAATTGATGCAAAAGTTAACAGATGTTAACATTATCTAGGTTGAAGATATGAGAAATACTCTACGATTTAGCAGTAATGAGGCTGAAAGTCTGCCCAAAGTGGATTGATTTCTTTCCTCCCTTTGTTTACCAGAAATCTTTTTATTCCTTTGTGTTTCTATCACGTGGCACTCAAGAAGAGGACAGAATATCTCAGCTCTGCCATAAAAACACAAAGGTTCAGGCTCAAGAGCTTTCTGATGCCTAAATTAAATAAGTTTAATCTAAGAGCAATTCAGCCATATCCTGCTAAGCTACTCTGTTCTTCCTTTCTGAAAGCATATAACTTTATCAAGACAACCAGCAGCACCCAATAATAACTCTTCTTTAGTAACATTTATTTTGACTTTATTGTTAGAGCATAAAACAACGACAACAGTATTCTAGCATGTAGTGGATTGCTTTTACACTACCAATTAACTCTGCTTTTACACTACCAATGCAAAATTTTAAATAAATCAGAAGTAAAACATCATTTTAGGAAGATGAAAGCTGAAAATTCTTGTAAATCTGAGATCCAGTGTTCCAAAGAAGAGGGCAGGGGGAAGATCACTTAGTGCCATGAAGCTTCAATTAAATTATGGGAACCATGGAAGTTAAAAAATGCAGTATCTAATCCTTTTTCTTACCCAAGTAAACTGCCAGCCTTTGGGCTAACACGGAAGGTACTGAGCTCTTAGCTCAGCCAGGAGAGGCAACTGCCCAGTGAGGAGTAAAGTGCTGCAGCAGCAGCTGAAGAAGGAGCAGCTGCAGAGACCATTACTGATACACAGATGGTTTGACTGATATTTCCTTCCCTTCATGCTCCAGCACAGGGGTGTAAACTCCCTTTGGGGGAACCAAAGATTAAAGCTGGTAATCATTGCATGAATTTGTATTACTGAGCATCCCTTTTGGAAATGCCGGAACAGAACTTTAATTTATGCTCCTTGCCAATTACCTGATTACTAAACCAAATAAACTTCAGATATTCTAGAAGGTGTCCAGTGTTCAGACAAACTACACTACTTATCAGCTGTGAATATTTGCATACCTAAGCCTGAATTCTTAAAAATTCTTTTCATGGAAATCTGTTCTTGCCTCTTCAGGGTGCAGAAGAGGCAAGAGATGCTGGTGGGCAGAGTTATATGAGAAGTTCCTTTCGCATGTAGCCCTATTATATTATGAGGAGGTTCTGTTTTTTTTTTCAATTAAGAGAAAACCAAAAAAACATTCTTTTTTTTAGCATGCATTGACTGAGATTTTCTTTCAAAGGACTGGGCTTAACTTGTGTATTAATTTTGTTAAACAATCCTGTCTACGTTCCAGAAAATCCTCTGAATTTTTCCTATAAGCAAATTGAAAAGTATCTGAAAAACGTAACTTTGATTAGATCAAGACTTTTTTTTTTTTTATTAATCCTAACTGAAAAACTCAGCCCACATTTAAGCATAAAATTTAGACTGGGATCTAGATAAATGCACGTAGGTGGTCATTTCATCTCTACAAAACAACCCAAAACCTCAGGCATGAGCATCTTCAGGGAGTTCAGATTCATGTTTGAATCCAAATGGGGTGAATTAGGCCCTCTTCACCAGACACACACCCATTAATTGAGAATAATCTTGGTCTTCTTAGAGGGATATAACATCACATCTTCCTCTGTCAAGGAATAAGGGATAAAAGCCTCTCAGCCAGCATATAAAGGCCTACATTTTCTTCTTACACTGAATACAATTGAGTTTTTGTGGGTTTCTGAAGGATTTTGTGGGTTTCCTTATTACAGAAAAAAATAATTTTTTTGGAACCCTTGGAGTAAAGTCAACAGTCTCATGTATGTAAAGAAAACTGTCTTATCTGAGACTGCAGGTGGCTGTTTTAACTTCAAAAGGGCAACATGAGGCTTTTGCTGACACTATGCCTGTCCATGTGTATTCCTAATTTTGTGCTTCCTTTTTCCTCCCTGTGAAACCAATTCTTTATTAAAGGAATTCAGCAGGGGAGTAGAAGTACCAAAGATAATTAAGCTTCTACCTATTTTGTGAAAATGGCTGACCGGCTACAGCAGGAAAAACTGTATGTAATGGCTAATGGAGGTAAAAAGGAGATGTTCATATTCATGCATCTCCCACATGGGACAAGCTTTTAAGCAGACCCAAGACAGAGGAAAAGTTTCAAATGGAGCCTGTGCTTTCTTTGATTCTGAAGTCAGTCAGGCATGCAGCAGAAATATATGGAGCACAAGACTTCCTTATTTCCTGTGCCTGTGGAAGTCCTTGTTTAAGTAATTAGTCTTCATGACTGTATACTAATAGCTTATATAAAGAGAATGCTTCTGGTACAGTTGTTTTTTATGCAAGAGCAGATGAAACACCAGTTGTGCAAGAGATTTCCCTTTGTGCATTAACCTAACAACTGCAGGGTCAATTACCTCTTATCCTCCCATACACTGACGTGGAACAGCAGCTGTCTCTTGTGTTCTCACTGCCTGGAAGGCATAAGAGCATATGATAGGTACATTGTTTTAATTAGCACTCTTGCATGGACTTACACTCAATTAATGTTAGATTTAGGGTGCTATGAAGCAGCTTGAGAAGTGTCAGAAGGAAGGCAGCTGGGCAAGGATGTTGGTCTGATCTCCTGTGTACCTTGAATCTACCAGGAAAAGGTTTGACTTCCTTCTAATGAGCATTGCCAATGTTCCTGGTGTCCTAAGTATGGCTCATTGCTTTTCAGTCTCATTTCCTAAAAGTCTTGGCTGAGTGACATACCTCATTATGCCCTGACATGGAAAAATAACCATGACTGTTTCTTAAATTTCTGAAGCAAGTTCTGTGGGAGATGTATGATCTGAGAAATGCCTGAGCAATACTTTGGCTCTTCAACTCTGTTAGGATACCACAACATCCCACAGTTTACCCTAGAGGCATATGCAGCAAGATATCCTTGCTGAAAGATGTTTTGTGGTACTTTTTTTGGTTTGCAATATGGTCTCCTCGTTGTGAAGACCAGAAATCTGTGCAAGATAATCTGAAAGCCTATTTCTCAATATATTCACAAGACATAAGGGCATCTCTGAGGCATGAGTTCTAATTAAGGCTATACAGAGAAATTTTCATGAAAATAAACTTTGAGATGTCTATATAAGAAAGCAACCAAAATACCGTCAATTAAACTAGCTGTAGTGTGAGATAGTAAAGAAAACATTTTCCTCAGAGATGCTTCTTAACAGTCTTCCCATCTTTTCTTTTTAATAGTATCATTCTTTCTCTTTTCTCTAATATTTTTTAATTTTTTCAGAGGTTTTTTTTTTTCAATCATAGGTGTTTTTATAGGGAACCAGATATAGATTAGAAACTTTTACTGCTGCAGACACTTCCATCAAAGCAATTTCTGTCATTCTTGGAAGAGGCAGCCTTTTCCTTTGTGTCTCTTTCACAGTTGTAACTGATGTACCATCAATCTCCTGTTCCTTGGCACTTACACTTTTGCAATTTAAAAATCCCTAGTCCCAGCCTTTTCTGGGAAAGGAGGGTCTGGCTGTGAACACAATTTCTGAAAAGCTACAGTGAAAGAAAAGTTAAGAGCAGAATAGTCCCTAGACATAAAAAAATAAAATAAAAACAAACAAACGATGAAGAAAATAAAAAGAGAGGACTGTCTCTCCCTTGGCACGTCTGTCATGGCCCTCTATGTTCCACTTTAGCATTAAGGCCTTCATCTTGGAATATCTAAGTCAGTATTGCCCAGTGAGCAGGACACCAGTACCCTTCACCACCATAGCAGCACTTTCCTGAAAGTGTTCCTCCATACTCCTTTAATCACACATTCCTTTTCCCCTATTAGCAAATAAATCTCTCCTTTAAAAATATAGAAGATCTTCTGCTTTCATATTTCCTTCCTCCTGTATAAAAAAAAAACAAACCAAAACACAGCTTTCCATTGTCTGAAGGATGGCAAGTATTTTAAAGAACATTAACAGGATTTTTCTGAAGGCATATATTATTACTCTGCTACCAGTGCTTTTAGTCTCATTATCAACAAGACAAATCATTTTTATTCAACTCTATTTATACATGTGGTAGACCAAGAGAAAATGTTTTTAAAAAGGCTCAATGAGGTGTTACTTAAATGTGGTTTTCAGCTCTAAGTGATTTATTATCTATAAATTGAAAGATTTCAGTCAAGAAGGCTCTAGGATGCCGCACTCTTCCTCCTCCTCGCAAACCATCTTTGAGCTAAGATTACAGCAGGTGAAAGTTCTAATGTCTGTTCAACAGATCTTATGAAATAATTACATCTAGGAACCATTTGGTTCTCATTAGATCCAAGACCTAAGGAACAAAATATTTTGAAGGAAGGAAACTTCCCTGCCCCAAGAAACACCCCACATGCACACACAAATATCCTGCAGGCGAGTTCCTCCTCACTCCAACAGCTGCTTAGTAAGCACACAAACCCAACTGCATGGACCTACCACTGTTTTTGAAAACCCAAGACCTTTTCATGTCATGATGCATTATTAATTAATTATGTGTCTTAGTCTTCTTTGCCTTCCAGTGTTTTTCTTTCTAGTTTATTTTATAGCTCAAATTTTTTCTCTTTTTTTTTTTTTTTTTTTTTTTTGTGGTTTCAGTTCTCTGCCTACTTTTTCCCCATGTTGTCTCCAGTTATTCCTGCTAGCACTGCCATGGCTTTCCTGTATGATAAAGAATCACCATCACCGGACTGAAGAGTAGTTTCAGAAGAGGAAGAAAGTACATGTAGTATTTTATAGTCATGATCCCTGCTTTCTTTTGTTTGTTTTACTTTGTGTAGATGATGTTCTTCAGAAATTCATTCTGGCCCAGAAAAATCCATCATAAATCAGAGCCAGGAGATCCTGTGTAAATCTCAATAGACCAGCCATCAGAGAGTTGGCTCAGAGATTCACTTTTTTCTCCCCTAAAATAAATTTCTCTCTTTCTTTCCTGAGGCCTTTGCTTCATTTTCTCTGACCAGAGATGTTTCCTAAGTGTGAAAGGAAAAGGAAGCTGTCAACAACCCAAACTGGGTATGTAATTGGCAGCAGAGCATTACATTTTCAAGCAGAAAACCTTTTTTTTTTTTCCACAATACATGGCAACTGTAGACCTTCTGACATCAAGAATTATGTCTGGAATGGCAACCTTAAGAATGCCTTATGGGTGAGCAACTACTAAGATTTTCTTTGATAATCAGATAATTAATTCATGAGAAGCTGTGGGAGTCAAGCACAGAGTTACTTATGGGATTCTAATGAATATCTATCTACATCTTCAGGTGCCAAATCCAGTCCCACGCATCCTGCTGGTTCCTAACAAACCTTGAAGTCTGAACACTGTCAGCACCCTCTAAAATTACATGAAGGCTGTCATGGGAAAGTTACTCCAATGTTCTGGGATGTATTTGTATGAATGACAAGAAGAGACCACAGGAAGGGATTTCTTTTGTTTATTATTAACTCGTTAGATGTCCATTGAAAAATTACTAGCAAGAAAGAGGAAGAGAGGCTGAAATTTAAAAGTACAGATTTGTTTGCCAAAATTTCATAGTCATCACTGTGACTGACCTTACATAATCACTGTTTTATCTCCCTGTGTTTCAGAGATGCCTCAAGTCTGTAGCTTTCTCAGATGGTTTTAATTACAGATACCCAAGAATAATTACAGTGAAAGTAGCACAAGAGCACAGTTCAGGGTGGCCCCTGAGATGCTGGTCTAGCCAGTACAAAAAGAAGCTAAATCCAGTCCTTTTATATCCTACCACTGAGAAGATGGGCAACAGATGTTCAAAACTATTAATATTCACTTCAAGGGTATGAAGGGTGGTGTCCTTCCATCACAAAACACATCAGTATTGCTGTGGTTCATTGTCTCATCTTCTGCTTTGAATATTTTCTTTGTTTAACCACCTAATGTGGACTTTTGCTTCTTATGGAAGCTTGGCTCCAGGGTTTTGAGAGATGAGGCAATCTCTCATGCTGCAGAGATAGCTGCAGCTCTGCTACTCCTGAATTTTCAGTCTTACACCTTATGCAAGTTTGTGTATCTATCTAACCTGTTTGATCAATATATTCCTCTACTACCATGGTAGAATCTTTTGTGTCAAAGAGAAACTTTGTCCCATTCTTCATAGGCAATCCTCCCTTGTTTTCTGTTTCATTCCTCAAGTAGGGAAAAGTGGTGTAGTTAATAAGGACAGCAAGTGCAGAGACCAAAAGGCTGGGTCTGCTTTCCCTTCCTGCTATGATTTCTTCTTCTTTCATGCTCACATATGTTTCAGTCCCTTCTATGGTCAGTAGGGTGTCCTCAAGATAAATACCTTAAAAAATCCTTAAAAAATCTCTGAATTGGTATGAAACAATAGTAATATTGGGGGATTTTTTGTTTTCCTTAATTTCATTTTTTTTTGTGTCCAACCCCTATAAGTTGGGAGGTTTTTTGCTCATGTGAGACTGCTATGGTTCACCACTCTCCACCTCAACAACTCAAAAAACATGAGTTTCAGACTTACTAAATAGCCAGCTTTGGCAGGAAAGGGTCTGTCCTTTCCGTGTTCTGAAGCATCTCCTCCCTCCCCCAATGCTCAGGTTGAATAAGGTGAATATCCTGTGAATTTAAATGACCTTCATACCATCTGCAATAGAAGATGTCAGGAAACTCAGTCACCCAGAAGAGACATGTTCCTTTTGGGAACCAAAGTTACTACTTTGGGAACAAAAGTCTCTGAAAAGTTTTGTGAAAGTGTTCCAGTCAAGCACATTTTACCAATTATTTTTCCATATTAAAAAGTCTCATACTCTACATTCCAGATCCCTTATCTGTCCTCAGATAAGGATTATTGTGTGCTATAGGACAAAACTTTGTAGAAGTCCTTTGCAAATACATCTGTAGTATATGATGGCTGTTTCTACTTCATTATGAAGAACAGGGACTGGGAAGCCTACAAAGAAGGAACATCAAAGATATTTTTTGCTGGTAGTGCAATAAGTCTGGCCAGAAACGTTCACAGTTTGCTAACATGATTGAATAGTGGTTAGGGACTACTTCAGTAGGAGTACCTGACTGCTTAGTACTCGTGACATATGCTCCTTTTCTAAAACAAATGTACAGGATCTGAGATTTGTCAGGGAACTTTTGTCTCAAATAAATACTGAGAAGGAAATAATTAAATCATTGCTGTAATGCTGCTGTAGTTAGCAAGGCTTGGGAACATCGCAAATGGTGTTCAACTAGAAGCTAAAGCAAAGACATTATTAAAATAAATGATTCTACTTGTGAACTTAGAATTGAAAAAGTGCCACAACAGTTGCTGAAAGAAGAAAAAAGCCAGTATAAATTGAAGTAAAAAGAAATTAAAAGGATATGTGAGAGTGATGAGACCTCAGTGTAGCTGACCACAATTTTTTTCCTCCTTCAAGGCATTGCTCATTTGAAATGGAGATTAATGTCACACAGCCACCTCAGTGTCTATTTCCTCTTCTCCTATCCTGCATAAAAGATCCTAAGATCACAGTTTTTTGAGAAAAAAAGGGCATGGATTCTGTCAGTTCTTTCATTTTTAATGCACCCTAATTATATTAACTCTTGGCAATTAGAGAATTGGGACATGAAATTTAAAGATACACCCTTTCTTCTGTCAACATAAAGGACTCAGAGCAGTCCCTCAGAGGAATAAAGCAGTATAAGGAAAGCAAGTTATTTACCTTGCCCCCAGTTTTGATATTCTTCAATGTGATAGACTAAATAACAAAGATGCTTTGTGAGGAGTTTGAGGAGAGAAGGAATCATTGAATCTGGAAGACAGATCACACAAGTCTCAAGTGGGAGTAATTCTGCAGAAGTCTGATCTTACTCCATAATGTGAGGGATCAGAATCCTGTGGCTTGGATACCAAACCTAACAAGCTCTATGTAACCTTAGTTCTTTTAGAGGCACCAGAACTGGAATACTTTTTAAAGACTTTTTAAAAATCAGTGCTCTATCCCATTATCCAAAAGCTGCCACAAGCCTGATTCCCTGGTCCTTCAGGCTGTGCTTCAGTCAGCATCAGTGCCCATGCAGGCATTTACAGCTGGGTGCTTACAGCCCCTTACAGAACCCTGAAGGCACAGCCTCTAGCAGCTGATATCACCTCTTTCCAATGAGTGCACTGAATGTGTCAGGAACATTACCTGGATGATCCAATCCAATCACAACCATATTCCTGAGCCCAAGCCCTTGCCTATGCCCTGCTGACACCTCCTCTACACAGAGCTCTCCCAGGCTGGGTTTGTTGGCCTGTACACAACTGATGATGGTTCAGTCGCTCAGAGCACTCAGTGTAGTTAATAATAAATAATAGTAGTTAATAAAGTTCTCACTACATTTATTAAAGGTGAAATTTCCTGAAAAAGGCATGTTTTCACAGCACATTACTGTGCTCTGCAGGAAGAATTTTCAATTCTAAACAAAGAATATTACATCAATATCTTTGATTTCCCCTAATCAGCAGAGGCTACTTCCCTGTCTGGGACTCCTGGTATGATAATAGCCAAAGTTTAGAAGTGGCTCTATGTAACAGGAATATTCTTGCCTATGTGCCTTTGTGTGACAGCAAAAGCACTAAGAGTGATAAAAATGAAGTGATAGGAACAACCATAGCGCATACATTAACTGCAGTAAGATAGTGTTGAGAGGTGGTTGGTTTGGTTGGATTTTTTTTTCTTTTTAAGTTCCTCTCTGTAAAAACACCACCAAAAAGAAATATCTGAGTGCTCAGAAGCACAAGGGAAGGACTGCACCCTGACATCCAGCATGCAGGAAGGCAGTGTACTGACAGACACATGGATAAATAGCCAGAGGCTCTCCCAGGCCCCAGCTAATGGGTAAACACATGTGGGTTCCACATGTTCACTTCTGATCTGAGCTGGTTTCAGGCTCCAAATAGAAGCCTTGGCAGGCTTGTTGCAAGTCCTGGGGACTGTGTTTTCTTATCAGACCTGTGATGTCTGCTCCAGAGCCAGCCAACTTATCCTTCAGCAAATGTACCCCTCCAATTTTTGCTGAGAGCTCCCACACCTCTACCTCTGCAAAATCGTCTTGTGGATGGCATAAGGCTTTGAAAACTGAAACTTAATTTTTATTCTATTTAATTCTCTCTGTGTCTTTGTTTTGCTTCTGATCTTTAGGACATCATAAAAGATTAGCAAGCAAAGTTTTAAACAGAATAAAGTTTAGGAGGACTTGGATCTATTATTTTAGAGGCTTAAAGATTGCCATTTTAATTATTTTTGTTTATAATCTATTGAGTTTTAGGTTTATCACACATTTTTCACATTACCAAGGGGCTCCTGAGCTCTTCTATTCAGATGTATATTGAAAAAGCTAAGGAGCTCCAAGAATACTGATAAACCCCTCATTTGATCCAGAACCATGGTTATTTTTATATCCTCCAGATACATACAAACCTCTGAAATACTTTATACTGTAAACAGATTTTAAAAATGCAGTCCTAATGACAGAAGACTGCGAGGGGGATAAGTTAATGATAATTTCAGTACACTGAAACCCTGCTTTCTGTGAGTTCAGATATGGCAACACTGATTTAGAGAGCAGCCAAACTTTAATCTAGAGATACTGGCACAATCAAAGCTCTGCTCTGGTCTTTCAAGCCAAACTATTTGCACGCAGCTTTACCTCAGCCTTCCTTCCGCTCCAAACATCACGCCTGCCTTCACAAGCCAGTTCTTAAAATGGGACAGATGTTGAAGCACTTTCTAAATGGTCCTTGAAAATTAAGACAGCTACTTATTGAGACCCATCCCTGAAAAACAGTGAAATATTTCTGCAGCACATACAATGTCCTTGGCTCCTTCCATCATCATAGCCAAGGATGGCTCATTTTTAACATGTACTGCAGGAGTTTCAGATACCTGAACCAGTCCCAAACACAAGCTCTGAGCTGTATCAAAGACCCAGAGTTCAGCAAATCTGTTAGTTGCCTAAGACACAGCATGCTTCCCTTTACCATGGTCAGTCTTGTGTCCCTCAAACATGAACAGACTTTCTGGGGTATGAGATCATAAAACTGGAGACACGGTGGGGCTGCACTGTGCCAGGGAATGCATCACAGAGCACAGTTCAGGGAATAATGGGTTTGAACTAGGAAGTCCACCCCAAAGCTG
>JAYDZK010000056.1:7510454-7553865 GCA_034509185.1 Euphonia xanthogaster | reverse complement strand
CATGCTCAGGGTCCTCCTGCCAACCCCAACAGGTATCACATGCTTCTATTAACTGAGGACAACCAGACTTTAGCCAGACAAGGAACAGAAACACCAGCTTCATCTTGAAGCAGACATAGATATGATAACATCCTAACAAATTATTTGAGGGGCTTAATAATGCTCATGGATATTTGCTTTTACCAGTGAAACCCCATGTCTCTCCAAGTTTGTAACTTGAAAATTCGTATCTTTTATCATATGAATTTGAAGAAGGCAACCAGTAGAAAAAGAACGGTGGATATTTTTAACTTCCTAGTTTTTGTGTTTATTACTAACCTTGTAGGTTCATCTGATGTCCACTGGTTTGATCTCTCCTTCCTTCTTCTCTTCTTTTCAACAACAAACAAAAGACAAAACCAAAATAATATCAACATGCCTGAACTAAAAGTCTGAATTTCCAAGATTGCTCACACAGATTCAGGAGATGAAAACTAATTTTATGTAGAGGTGAAACACTAAAGCAAGTAAAACTCATCTGAAAGCTGAATTGCCTAATGATGGTCACCTGCACCCAACTAGTTCTAGTAATTTTTGATTAAACTCAAACAGAAATTTAGTTTTCTTTCCTCCAGGTGTGCAGTCTTGCTACCATCTAGTGGCTAAAATAAAACTTTGCACTAATTTCTTTCCATACAAGGATTCAGACAGTACAGCCATCTGTATCTGCCCTAAAAATTTGTTTGTAGATCTTATATTCATCAGCAAAAACATGACAGGTGAGAAAATTATAAACTGATGCCAAGAATGAAGCACAAGACAGAGGTTTTTTTGTGGTTTTGTTTTCCATATGAGTAGGAAGGTATGAATTCTTTACAACACTGACACATTGCATAATTTTATTGGTAATTTAGACCTCTACTGATTTCAAGAGAGAAGTCTGGGAAGCATTTGATGTTGGCTCTTTCTGACAATCAAGTACCAGCCTAGCAGATCTCACTCGGTCTTGAACAACACACATGGTGAATTATTCTGATATGGGTAATGAGGACTGAAAACTAAAATTTTGTTGAACTGGATGTGGGACCTACAGACAAATATTGTCTAGAGATCATTTGCTGCATCCTCAGTTTAGCAGCTGGATGTAATCAGTGGAAGAAAATTAAAGAGATCTGTTCAGGACATGAACTGAACAGCAGCAAAATGTAACATAAACTCTTTAATCACTGATCAAAGATCTTTTCAATCTTCCCATTTTTTCATAGTCAATCTCATTGTCCCTTGCTGGACAAAACGATGTATTTTTTATTCCATGCTGAGGATCAGCATTTCTGGTGGATTTTTACATATACTGCCACTGCCATCTAGTGACAGACATACAAATAAATAACAGAAGCTGAATTCAGGAGCGCTGAGTGGCTTGGAGCTTCTGGTAAATCAAGGAAGAAATTCCAGTTATTATTGAATCTTTCCATTTGGTCTTCTGAATTAATATTTCCACATTTATAGCCGAGCATAAGGAGTGCTTAGATATATTGGAAATTATTTATGAGAAGGATCTGCAGCGTGGAAAATATTCACTCAGGTTTTCTAGGCAAGGCAAAGAAGTGGTTTTGTAGGATCTCAAGGCCTTGCTCATAATTAGAACCCCACTGGAGCTTTCCTTATTGAAGGATTAGCAACAATATTAAGTAACTTCTCCAGGCAAGCCAGAGGGATGATTGGCAATACTAAAGTTATTTCTAGTTTTTCCAGCAGACAAATCAAGGCACATAATATTTTAGAGAAATTCTCTGACTCAGCCCAACAAGGAGAACAATACTAGCAATTTCCACAGCCTTGTCTTCACCATAATGTCACACAGTACTCTCCATCTAGTTTCAAAGGTGATTTCTTATGTTAGAAAAAGGCATTTTAGGGTAAATCCTAAATGTTCAATATGATCTAGATGCCAAAATATTTCTTTAAAACTTTATACTGTCTTTTGGGATCCCTGACAATTACAACTGTTAGTGTTTATATCTGTTTGTGTTCTACTCTTTTGCTTTGTGTCCTAATTTTAGGGAAAACTCTACCTCAAGGTAAGGTAAGCCGAAGTAAATACTGTAAAAAAAAGAAATGGTGCATTAAGAATGGATAAAGGAGGACCAACTCCTAGCCAATTAATAAAAAAGAATGAGTAATACCCCAGAAAAGTGTGGGAATTAAAGTATTTTTCTTCCCCAGTTTTAGAAATTTGACATTATATGATTGCTGCTTGGGGCTCAGAGTGACAGAATGGGCAAGAAATAATGACTAAAATGGAAACATGCAAGTGAGATCAATCACATCCGTAACTCTTGGCAGTCCAAGATTCACAACCTGCATGTGTTCAGTCTCCCTATTGCCTGTTCTGCTGCTGAGCCAGTACCTGAGGCAATGTCCAGGGTATGAAATCATAAAACTGGAGACACGGTGGGGCTGCACTGTGCCAGGGAATGTACCACAGAGCACAGTTCAGAGAATAATGGGTTTGAACTAGGAAGTCCACCCCAAAGCTGCATGCTCAGGGTCCTCCTGCCAACCCCAACAGGTATCACATGCTTCTATTAACTGAGGACAACCAGACTTTAGCCAGTCAAGGAACAGAAACACCAGCTTCATCTTGAAGCTGATAAAGTCACAGGACAATCTCAAACATGGAGAATTTCAGGTCTACCAACGTTTGAGTATGCACCATTGCATACTTGGAGCAACCAGGTCTAGGGAGAGGCATCTTTGCCCATGGCACGGGGATTAGAACTAGATGATCTTTGTCCAAATTATTCTATGAACCCAAGACATGGACACTTTTTGTTACAAAGAGATAGATAGATATACAGATGTAGATACAGATTTATCTATATATGAGAAATACATAATTTCTGATATAAACTTGTGTGAACATGTATATTCTTTTTCCTTTCTGTATCAAAACCCCCTATTTTTAGGATTTTACACCTCAGCTTGTAAAAACTGAATTGCTTTACCTCATGCCTGTAATTTCACTGAGTCTGCATTTATCCCAGTTTGCAATTTCCTATGTTTAATTTGGACTTCCATGATACTTTTCCTTTGTGCCCAGGTTGTAGGAGTTCAGAAGTCCTGTGTCAGCTCTGAAACTGATGCAGTTTTGATCTGGCTGTGCAGTGAGTTCCAGGTGTGATTTCCATGCTCAAATACAAAACTCTTCCTAAAACCCCCTGTAGCCAGACCCACCCTTTTAGCATGTCTGGCCTCAGTGCTTACTGCAGCAAGCTGCGCCACAGAAGTCCTGAACTGCAATACAAGCCTGAATTGTAGAATTAAGCCTTGAACACACCTCTGAGCACAGCTCTGATGGCAGGAACCTCATCCACCATCTGAACTTGCAGACAGCAAGACCCTTACTTAAGTGGTACAGGTGTCTGCACCTTTCACTGACAGCTTGTCCTACATTGCCAGAGATTTTTATTTTTTATACTCTTACCTAAATTATCGGGATGGAGAAGAAAACAAAACAGACTTCATTCCTCCAAATGACATGACAGAAATGTCACCAGAGTAATATGTTAATTATAGATTAAACAGAATCCAAGTTTTTCAGTTCTTGCTAATATTTTTCACAGGTATAAAATATCCACAAATCTCTGATGGACCCTTCAAATTTTGTCCAGTAGGGATTGTAAGATGCATAGGTTTACCATCTCCAAGCACATAGTCAGAGACTAGGGCAACATTCTTAAGCACCTATTTGTCTTTATTGTATTTTACCTCAACCATTTCTAAGGAGCTGTGGTGTTTTTCTGTTGTCAAGAGCATAAAGATTACGGGAAAGATGTGAAGGGTATTTAGGTATAAAACTGAAACCAAAATTGATGAGGTCTGATCCCTTAAATATTTTTTATGCATGTCTGGTCAGCTGAAAAAAAATGCATCAAGTCTATTCAGAAAGATTACTTCTCCTCATAATTTTTCTCTAAAAATTCATGAAGTTCCAGGATCATTTATAGTAGGCAAATATTTAGTTCTCTTTACTTTGTAATTACTATGATAATTATTCCTTCAGAGAAACAACTGATGGAATCAAGCTGGCAAAAGCAACAGGATTAAACTCTCATGGTTTCAAATTAACATTTATTCAAGGAAAACACAATGCTCTTTAGCAAAGATTTTTCCTGCTATAATATATTTGCCTGTCATGCATCTCTGCAATTTAAAATGAGATTATACCAAGAGACAGTGTAAAAGGGATGGTATTAGACTGTTTGTCTATTTTTGATTAGCAGACAGGAGAGAGATGAAAGACGATTAGCAGGTGGGAGAGAGATGAAGGAAGAATTTCAGTTTAGACAAAATGACATGTAATATTTGGCTTTTATGTATTTTTCAGTAATTAGAAAAATTTCTAATTACTTTCTGTGTTAAAAGGGATACTAATAATGAAAAGTTATACTTTATATAAAGACAGATAGATTAAAAACAAGAAAATATAGAATATCTCATGCTGAAATAAAAAGTTGTATGTGATAATGGCATGAAAATAATTTGCACCAAAGAACAGGACCTTGAAAGCTGGTGGTATCTTTTCACAGTGAGACATCTGGAATCCTAACAGCCTTAATTAATTCATGGAGATTATCTAATTAGGTAATGGAGATCAACAAATCCCTGGACAGATGAACAAAATTTAGAAGAATTAATAGAGTAAACAACTGGAACAGCAGTCTAGCAAAATTTCAAATTGCATAATCGAGAAAATTAGCGCATTGTTTGCCTAATTTTATTGCCTGGATAACAGCTAGTCCCCCAAAACTGAATAGATTCATGGAGGAAACACAGGAGCAGGATGGGAGGTGCAGCTGTGGAGCTGCAAGGTCCCTCTGCTCCCAGGGTGGCTTTCCATGGCACAGGCTCTCGTGAAGATGAGGGTAACCCAGGCTTTAATTAACAGATCCATTGGGGTGGATTAGAGTGAAACAACTCTGAGTGATCACTGCTTGGAAATATACACGTGCAGGGTTTGTTGTAGAACTTTTTGGTTGCAATAGACATCAGCTATGTAGGCATTTTGGTTATTTTTATCTGTTGTGAAAAAACAACATGAAAGCACTGCAATGTGAAAGAGCAAAAATATCACCCAAGGACATACACAAGGGAAAAGACAGAATAGAAAATGATGAAAGTGTGAAGCACAAAAGAGAGAGAAAGGACAAGAGGTGAGACTGTCATCACCCCCAGGCCCCACAATGAGACTTGGCTGCTGTGCAGTCTTGGTCTCATTGGTGGTCACAGACTGGATCTGTTGGGGTGAGGGAAGCCCTGAAGAAATGGTAGAGAAAAATCCTTGGAAAATCCCCAGAACACAACTTCTGTTGGGTTTATAGTCAAGCACATTCAGGCAGGAAGGCCCAGGTACTTCCTGGGGCAAGGAGCTTCACGCTGGATGAGGTGGATCAAGGGACACTTTGGAAGCCCCTCACATCTTCTAAGGCAGCACAGCTGCCCATTTCACCCCAGAGATGAATCAGTTATGGCCCATTATGGCCCACTAGCAAAGATGAGCACCCTCAGGACACACACCAGCGTCCCAGGGGAGGATGGGGGCCCCACAACCCAGTGGTTTGTGCAAGGGGAGAACATTTATCATGGCAGGAGGCACCATCTGCACAGGACTCATCTCCTGTCTCACTCACAGCCCACTATTCACCCTCTGACCTACAAGATCACCCCACAACAAAAGCTCAGCTCCTCCACCTCAGCAAAGCACCCTGGCTTCTCCACACACTGGGAATGTTTTGAGTCATTATCCCTTAACAATTCAGTCTCTCACGCTGGTTTGAGCCCTGTGCCATTGCATTCACACGGCCCCTGTGAAAACTGGGTGCTTCATTTTATCGTAGTCCAGGCAGGAGATAAAAAATAGAAAATAAATAAATTGAGAAATAAAAAATAGAAATAGAAAATAAAAATTTTGAGAAATAAAACAAAATATAACTTTTGGAGAGACAGCTGTCTTCAATGGACAGCTACAACCTGAGGCAGAAGAAGGTGTGAGCCATTAAAGCTATTGGAGTTACTCCATTCTAGATTGGCTGAGGAGCTGCTCTTTCACTGTCAAGAATCACACTGTACCAAACAGACATCAGCTAAAAGAAAAATATCAAACTGTGCCTTTTTGTTGCTTTAGTCATGTGTGTGTGTTTCTGCTTTGCTCACTGCTCACACACTAAAACTAAGTTTAGTTTCTGGATATTTTTTCTTGTCTGCATTGAACACAGTTTGTTAGTTTCTCATCTGAAATCACACAAATGATAGAAGAATAAAACCTGAAAAAATTTATCTGAATCTGCTTTCTCATTTAGATACTTGTATTTAAGAAGTTTGTGATTTTGCACTCAAGTCAAAAAAGATATTTCTCTTACAACTTTTAGAAGAGAGCTGCAGTAATACAAGATCCCAAAGTTAACATTAAAGGATTTTTGCTCCTATTAGGCTTGAAGGTTAAATCCCATGTGAGTATTTACAGCACGACTTCCCTGGCTTAGAGAAAATTTTTGCAAGTACAGCAGGATTCTTCCAATAAAGGTTACTGATGTAGTAAAATCATTTTTTTTTCCTAGGATAACTATCCATCCCTCATTTTTTTTTCTTTCATCTTTTCAATACTGATTTCACAGCTGCCATGCTAAAAAAGTGCAGTCTGCAGCTAAGAAATCAGACAAAGCAACTAACATGTCCAAAGTGAAACTAAGCTCTAAACACTGGTATTAATTTTATAAGTCTGGAACAGCTATACCTAGATGCTGGAGTAAGAGCTGACAGCCCCAGTTAAGCTGTAGCTTTTTGAGATGTACATCAGAGTGATATGCTTGTGTTTATAGCAATTGTGTTGAAGATATGATTTCTAGATATTTCTTTGAGTTGACTAAATGTTTCTTTTCCATCTCCATATTTTACTGTATACTAAAAAATAAAATCTTGCATTGAAACAAAACAAAAAAAAAAAAGATAGGATTTTTTTCTTTCTCAAAGAGAAAAAGAGATAGTAGGTATGGAGTGACTTTAACACCAAAATCAAAGGGTTGCTAACAATAAGCAATCAGTAAGAAACATTTAACTTCAAGAGCCCTTTAATGTACCTGAACATTATCAATTTCCATCACCTGATTGGAAGCAAGACTGTAGACTGAGAAAACAGTTCAGGCTTTCTTCTGAAAGCTCTGAAAACTTTTAAAAAATGTTTCTAATGTTTTATGTTAGGAGTCAGATCACATTGTGTCTGTCTTATCCCCAGATCTCCACATCCACTTGAAGTTAAAAGACATTCACTTTAAGATCAATGGTACTTATTTTGAAGATATGTATTTGATAATGGGTCATTCAATAAGTGAATAATTCTTTGAATTAATTCAGTTGTGGTAGTTTTGGGGACAAACCATTATTGTTACGATCTTACAACTTTTTATGTGTTATATTGATAGAAGTTCTTACTTAAAAAAAAAAAAAAATCTCAAACCTCAAAGTAGTTGTACCTGAATTCAAGACTCCATCTAGACCAAAAATCCCATGATAGTCACAGTGTGTCTGGAATCCTATACAGCTGCCTAAACACCCTAATTTGTTGTCTAGGAGTTTGCTATTACCTCCAGGGCAGAGGAATTGTAGTGCTATAAGAGTTCATTCTTGGTGTATCATTTTATGCTGGTTTTGTTAACAATAACATGATTTGGTTTTGTTTGTTTGTTTTGTTTAATATTTGGAAAATGTGACCTATTCTTGGTCCATTATATTTGTTGGCCCACAAGAAAGTTTTGGAAATACAAAAGTAGCTGAAATGTTACTAGGCTTTTGCAACTGAACTGACCCTCATAGGCCCAGTCCTGTGTTTACCAGCCATGTGCTGACATCCCAAATCTATTTGCTCTGGCAGGTCCTGATGATTGTATTGTCTAGAATGCCATGATCTAAGAGATCTCAGACATCTGGCTTATATAGACAGCTAAATGTAGGTCTCTTCATCTTGAAATGAATCCCACACAAAGGAACAAATCAGTCATTGGTAAATTACAAGTTTGTCATCATATGTCATGCATGATTTCTCTGAAAACATAGAATAACACTTCATAATTCATTAAGTCAAGTCACCCTTTTATTTTTTTTAAATATAGTGTCTCTTAAATAGAGTGATTAAAAATATGGCAGATGTAGAAATAGAAAGAAACATTTGAAAGGAGTAACTCACACTTTACACAATTTTCATTGTATAGCTTGGTGCCCAAACCCAGAAAACGGAGGGAGTTAAATTAAGTTGCTACAACCCTGTTTCATAAAGAGCATTATGTTGTTGCATCTACTTTCCAAAGATAAAACAGTGAAGAAGATTTTGGATATGAACTGTGGAAAAGGGACTGGGAAAAGAAACAGAAAAACTACTATCAGTAGTTGAGGAGATGGGAAATAGGAAGAAGAGAGGGAAAGGAACTGTGGCAGGCATCTCCCCAGGACCCTCTGGAAAGGCCACACTGAGCAGCTGGCTGGTGACAGCTCATACATCCATGTCTTGTTCAGGCACACCAGTAACAAGAGTAAGCCACAAACACACAGGTGGGTGAAGACTGAGACACACAGATACAAAGCCACTGGCCTGGCACTGTGGAGATCTCATGGGAATCATGAACTGCCAATTACAATTATGTGATCAAAAACTAATCAGCAAGAACACAAAGGCCCAGTGAAGAGCAGCAGAGCAATTTCCAGACTGAGGAACCCTTAACAAGTCTGGGATTACCCAAGGAGAGTGGTGGGAGTGTTGTTCCTGGTGAGAAGCTACCAAGAACCAAGGACCTCAGAACACCTTGCAGAGCTCTCCACCTCTCCCTCTCAGAACACCTTGAGGTTTTTGCAGCTATTGCCTGCACAGGCAGAGGTCTCCTGTTGGGAAACCAGGAGAAGCTGTACTTGAGGGCTGCATGAAACTTCTTATGGGGTATTTCAAAGGAATTGTGGCCGTGTGTGAGACATTATAGAATGCTTAGGGAAGGAATGGAAATGGGAAAGGGAGCTGTCAAGGTGCATTATGAGGTAACAAGGTGCATTATTCAGGAAAGAGAGGGAAAGGCAATAAAACAAGCTGATCAGGTATAATTGTCTTAATTGTCTATTGTTGGTACACTTGTCAAACTGCCTTTCATAATTGCAGTTTGCACTGTGTTCTCCTGAAATCCTCTTTCTGGTTCTGTATGGGGGTGCTGTCTATTCTGAATATGTGTGAAAACTGGTGAAATTCAAACTGAATCAGACAGCAAGGAGGATAAAAAATGCCAATTACAGGATAAAAGAGACCAGCTGCTGGAGCACAACTACAAATGTCTGGGCTCTGTATGTCTGTGTCCCAGCAACTTGGGAGACCAGGACAGATGGGAAGCAGATACTGGGTAGGCTGAGCATAGAAGGCTCACCCTCACAGTGATTAATATTTTTGGTTGCTTTTTTTTTTTTTTTTTCTTTTCTCCACCACTGGAGTTCCATTCCAAAGCCACAAATCAAGAGCAGGAGCAGGCCATCCACACTGCTCCTGTTTGTGTGGGTGCTGTGTGCATTTCTGTGGGTGCTGGTGGTGCCCTGCTCTTTGTGCTGACCCGTGTGGCAGCTGTGCATGTGTGTCTGTGTGTCCATGCATGTGTGTCTGTGTGTCTTTGTGTTGCCAGTGATTACACACTCAGCCTTGCTACTTTGGGACACAGCCACAGCAACCTCACATCCATCAGGCTTTCAGCTGCCTCAAAAAAGAAATATGTATTTTGTTGGGGGGGAAGGTGGGACAATCCTTCAGAGAGAGAATATGACACTGTCAGCTGAGATCAACAGAACTGTGATAATTTATCTACTAAAATATATTTTTCTATCACAGTTTTTCACACTTAAAAGGAGAAAGATGTCAGTTTATTTTCTTTTTTTTTTTTTGAAAGCAGAGGTGTTTAGCCTAGCTTTTAATATTGGTCCTATATGGCTTTCTAAAAAAAAATGTTTGAAGCAAAATTGGCAGTATTTCAATTAACTTGAGTTTGGAATATCCAGAAATAATGCAGTGTTTTTTGCATGGCAGCCAACAAATGTGTCCTTATTCTTGATGTGAATATATCAAAACAATAGCAATGGTCTTAGCTTCAAACGTTGCTACTTATAAGTGGGCAGAAGTGGGCTCTGATGTGATTCACACTGATTCTTTAATTTAAGGATATTGCATTTTTGGAAGGAGAGATACACTATGCATATCAGTCTTGAGGGAAAGAAGCTATATTTGCTGACACTGCTGCTCTAGCTCATAATTTCTCAATATGTCTGAGGAGATGCTGCTCTGCAGAAAACACTGTGAAGCCAAGGAATTGTGGAAGCCCACAACAAATGCATCTCTGTAATGCAAGTATCAGAAGGGAATATTTCCCCTCAAAGGAATTATTTATTGTTCTGTTCCAGGTGGCTTTCACAGGTAATATGTCAGGATTCAGACAAGTTGAAAAGTACATGGGCAATTTATGACACCAAATGTATTGTAGCTTGGAAGGTCAAAGCCATATAAATTGAGAAAATAAAGAAACAGTCTTGAAGAAAATAACATTCGCTCTTTGCTGTTAAAAAAAAAAGAGAAAAGGGCGAAAAGTCTCCAGGTTATGGCACCAAATCCACTGTTATTTCAAATAAGCATGTAATGAAGATCTCACAAATTGACCTTTCTTACCTTAAGAAAATTAAATATTCTTTTTCTCCTGTAATATGTAATGGAACTTAGTTAAAAAAGTTAATTGGATCACAATAAAAAAAAATCTAATACTTAGAGGTCTTCTAATTTTTGCAAAAAATTTGCACTTGACATGTTTACTCTTGTGCAAGCATTGCCCACTAATAACCCTGGTCATTTTTGCATTTTTTGATGGTTTTTCATGCTTCTTAAACTATTACAATCCCTTTCAGCTGCTTGGTTTTTTTGACGTTTTCCTCTTTTTTTTTTTCTTCTTTATTTATTTTTTTTTTTTTTTTATTTTTATTTTTTTTTATTTTTACTTAAAAAACCAAGATCTCTTTGGGTCTTGGGTCTGCACAGGTCTGCAGATGTACTGGCAGTGACTGAAAACTTCTTTCCCAGCTCCATAGAAAGCATAACTCATTCTCCTCCCAAATATTTGTAAGCCAGTGGTACGTAATTGCTCTGATCTCAGTCTTTCAGTCCTTTATTGCACCCTTCTAAACCAAGAGCAAGAGGCAACACAGTCCTACTGACTTGCAGAGTCAGTAATTGTTTAATCAAAATTAATGCAGAGACAAAAACTTTCTTGCTTTTGATACGTATCTAGCATTTCAATGTTTGTTGGTAGAGAGGTGATTTGGATGGGACTCTGAAGAAAGGCCACTTAAGGCATTCCTGATAAATGGAGACAGCTTTCTTGAAAATACAACAGCTACAGTCCTGGCAACAAGAGGAATTTCTGTGGATGCCATTTCCTGTGCTCATTTAAATGGCATTGATGTTCTGCAAAGCTCACTTTGCCCCTGATCTGGGAGCTAAATGAGACAAGATAGGAACCTGACAACAGCAGTGACAGATTTATTCCATTTATTATGTCAGTTGGCACACTTTGGCAGCTTTCCCATTCTCAAATTATCTTCAGGATACAAAATAACTATGGTGGAAGAGAGTAGTTTGTATTCAGTATGGATTATGGAGTTGAAATTTTTCACAGTCATTCTGAGATGGATTTGTTTGTCCACTGCACTGATGGACAAATACTCTTTCTTTATTAAGACCAAGAACCTGCAGGTATGGAGCTTAAGTCCATTTCCCTTGGACAGCTTAACCTTTCCATGGGGACTGAAGTGATACCTTTATCTTCAGCCCTTAATGGTGCTGTCTGTTTGCCTCACTTTGGGAATAATAGTTTCCAAAGTGACTTTGGAGTCAAGCAGCCAGGCAAACAGCCAGCTGACAGCTATCAAACATTCAATCCTTTGTGTGCTGAGATAGACCACAGGGTAAAATTTGGCTTCTTTGGTTGTAACATGTATTGGCCCTGCCATGTGATCCTACTGCTAGATCTATAAAACTCGTTTATAACAAGTTGTATTTGTGGCTCTCTGGAAGGCAGTTCTGAAATCCCACCAGTCTGCTGGATAAACCTGAAATGACAAGGGATCTGTGACTTTGCAACTGTACTATTCTGGCTGTCTTAGGTTGGAAATGGGGATACGTATTTTATTTGCCATCTGTTAAAGGTGGGGCAGTTATCATCTGTTAATTGTGCAGTTTTCTTTATCTCTTCCACAACCAATCCTCCCTCCAGGAGATCTCTTCCATTAATGGGCCAGTGAGTGTCACTGCATGGCTGATAAAATTACAGCATCCCATTGTGAGATGCTCCACCCAGGGGGAGGAGCCAAACATTCCTACCCAGATATAATCTGGGATTTGGAACACCAGCAGCAGCCTTTTCCCGCTGCATTCCCAGAGGAAGACCAGGCCCATCTACACTACCACTGGATCTTCAGAGGATAACTCCACCCTTCTCCAGGATCCCTGCTCCAACAGAACCACATTTGTCCCTCCAGGAGGACTGCAGCCACCACTGAATGGGACTGCTGCCACCACCCTGACCCACAGGCTGTCAGGTCATATTCTGACTCTGTCTGTGGTGTTTTGTACTAGCACATTTTTATTTTATTTTTATTTTCTTCCCTAATAAATAACTTTTATTCCTGCTCCCTTATCTTTGCCTGAGAGCCCCTTAATTTCAAACAGATAATAATTCAGAGGGAGGGGGTTTACATTTTCCATTTCAGAGGAGGCTCCTGCCTTCCTTAGCAGACACCTGTCTTTTCAAACCAAGACACTGGGGTATTTGCCAGTGTAATCTTCACACTGTGGCACAGATATAAACTCAGCCATGGTGCTGCTCCCTCCAAGGGGTGCCTGTGTGAGCAATTGCAAATTCAGAGCTGAAGAGAAGTATGGCCAAGTGCTATGTCTGCTGCCTGGCACTTAAAGGAAAATGTTTGGCATTAAGATCTCTTGCAGATAATGGTAGGCTGACATTTGAGGTACAAACTCTCTTTTTCAGGCCTTCTTGAGTAAAGGGCAGGGAAAAGTGAGAAATGGAGACTACTGATATTGTGAAATTATGTAACACATCCTGCCTTGCCTGAATACTATGGCATGGTCCTTACTCTGAGACCCACACTTTATCTCCCTGGTTAGAGAAGTCAATGCCAGCTGCAGTGAAATTGGGTTGGCAGCTGTCATGGCAACTTTCACTCAGAATTCTGCACTGTGCCAATATAACTGCTATAGGAGATTTTCTTCTGTTTATTTGCTCCCTTGGATGCTGCATTTCCATCCTTTTATCCTCTTGCATAAAGCAGTGTGGAGATATATTACAAACTAATGAGTGTTAGCAGTATTAACAGTGAATCCTTATCAAATGTTTTCTTAAAAAAAAAATATTTATAATTATTAGACAGCATGTATGTTGTGACTGAGCACAGACCATGTGGCTCTGTTTACTCTGAACAGGTAAGTAGCTGAGTGTTTTTAGAAGTATTACAAATGTAAAATCAGTATTTAATTTTTTTCTTTAAGATCTTCCTAATATGTGCATTTTCCATGTTTCTGCCAGAGTTTTCAGACTATTCAACAATAACAGGAGAAAATAAGCAATGAAAAATTCGTAAAAAATATTCAATTCTGCCTGAATTTACTTATCAGTGTCATCCACCTTGGACGGTTATGATATAGTTCAGATTATAAAATTCAAAGAGAGAAAAATCTGTGTTAAAAATTAATCATAACTTCTCTTTCTGCAGATGGCTATGGAAACAGAGATTGACAAAACTTGGAAGAATTCTAGCAATTCAATTTAAATTTGATAGAGAATGATTTCCATATCATAGTTTTTTTTAAAATAAACATATATCTTACAGTAACAGTTTTTAAAATTCCATATGGATTAAAAATCCTCCCCTCACACCCTGACCTTTTATCTGTGCACTCACACATATGAATTTTTTTAACAGGGTCATTTCACAAAACTGAACACAATTTCCCTTATGCCCCAACCCCCACCACACACACACACACATCCTGGTTTCAACTTAGTTTTATAAAGCCAGTCCAGCACTGTCTTCACTCCTCTCTGAGTCTGGGGACTTCTCGTGCGTCCATCCCACTCATCCCCATGCCAGATTCTCTCACACACTATCAGTTTTATCTATTTTGTTTTTCATACATGGCAGTCTGCTGTGTGCATAAATTAGCAGAAACATCGATTTTAGACTCCCCTTGATATCGTAAAGGAGGTTACAGCTGAAAAGATTTTTTTCCACAAGACTCCCAAGGCTCAGAAAAATCCATTTTTATCTGACTGTCCGACATGCTCCAGTTCTACTGCCCCCAGACATCAATACCTCAAACACCTTGCTAAAGAAAAGCCTCCCCTTCGCACCATGAAATTCAGTTCCTGTTGGGTAGGAGGGTGTGGCTCTGGGTGTCTTCCAGAAAAGAGTTACCCTCCTTTTGTTCTGCTAATTTTATGATTGGCAGCCTCTTCACAGCCTTCTAAGAGCACACCTAACCAATATGAAGGAAAGTGTAAAGTAAGCTTGTCTTTTGTTAAGGAACAGAACTTTGTCTGATCTTTCCATTTTTTGTTCTTATAAATTGGGAATAATTTTAAAATAATGAAATAGTTATTTAAGCTATCAAAAGCTAGATTCCTTGTAGTGTCTCTCTTCAGATAGACAGCAGAAATATAGACCCATGCCAGTGAAGTGCAATTCTCTGCACTCCTTTTTCTGCTTTAATTCCTTTGTCTCCTTTTGCCCAGGCCAAACATTGCACATGAAGTTGGATGATGAAGAAGGTACAGGTAGACTAATCCTTCACTTTCTTCACCTTGGACCCAGGGATGACATAGAAGCTATTTGAGAATACAGTTGGGCTCTGTGTACACACAGCTCACCCCAAAACATTTTGAATGACACTTTCTCATCCAAACATCTCCTGAGAGGAGGCTGTGGTTTCTCCCAGCCAACTAGCAATAGGACAAGAGGAAATGGCCTCAAGTTTCACCAGGAGAAGTTCAGATTGGATATTAAGAAAAATGTATTCACTGAAAGAATAAAGCTAAGCATTGGAACAGGCTGCCCAGGGAAGTGGGGGAGTCACCATCACTGGAAGTGTTCAACAAACAAGTAGAGGTGGCAATTTGCCGTATGTTTCAGTGGACATGGTGGTATTTGGTCAAAGGAACCTGATCATACTGAGGTCTTTTCCAACCTTAATGTTTCTATGATTCTATAATTCCATGAATGATGCTATTACTGAAAAAATCACACCAAATATTTCGGCATTTTGGGCCAATACCAAGGGTTCATGGATAGTAGGAGTAGCTAAGATGAGAGAATTATGAGCTGTCTGTTGGCATAGGCAGAATGTGGTAAATACAATGTAGATTTAAAATAAGGTTTTATTTTACTTACACTGTAATAATTCTCAGGTCCTCTGGGAGGAGCTTGTGTGCAAGCTACACACAAGATTTTCAGTAGGAAAACAACTCCTCTGCATCATCTGTGTTTAGTACAACATTCAACTTCACATAATTCTTAATAGCTTAAAAGCAACTATTTATCTTAATAGCTTAAAAGCAAAGTGAGCATCCAGTTCATACAACTTTTAAGCAACATGTGTTAGATGTTAATAGAATTTAGAACTACTACAATTTAGTAGTTCTAAACTCCAAGATTTGGCCAGAAAAGCACAACTCTTGTGGTACTGAAAGAGCAGAGGTATGATTGCACAGCTGACAGCCACTGACTTTAAAAAAAAATTGTTGTGGAGAAATCGGAATTTTGCAGTGGAGGTATATGCCTATGCTGTTCTGCAAAAAGGTAGACTGTAAATAAATCCAGTTTTAATACTCCCAAAATATGTTTAAAAATAAGGAAAATAATACTATGTTATGCTATTAATATAAATTAAGTGATTTGCATGAGCATTTGAATTTTTGTGTGTGACAAGAAATCTCAGGCACACAGTCACCAATCAGATGTTTTTATTAATTCAACCACATTTAAAAAAATTCAAAACATTAATTTCTATCTAGAAAAATAGTCACATCTTTCAATCAAAATGATTGCTAAAAATCATTTTTCAAGTGTGACAGAAGAAATACTTGAGAAATTGTTCTGCCAGTCTGGCAGTATGTGGTGTCCAAGAGAGCTGACTCATAAAGCAAAAGCTTTTAACTGAAAGTTTGAAGAAAAACCAGTTTTATTTAATTCAGCACTTTTCCATGGCAACTTCATTGTCCCCTGACCCTGTTGTCAGCAAACAGATTTGCTGAAACTTTTTAGAGAAACTCAGCCTGAGGCAGACACCTGGTGTTCAAATTGCAAGTGTCCAGTTACAGTTTGGACAGGTAACATGACTGAAGATGGAATTTTAAAGTGGAAACCATAAGGCAAATTGTTAAACTGTGCGACTGGCACTAACTGTAATCTGCAAATAGTTAAATGTCAGGAACTCAAAAGTGTGTAACAGAGGTCTTTATGTTTGCATGGTTGGTAAAATCCGTGCCTTCAAATGGCTGATCTCAGCATTAATTTTTAATCATCAAATCAAAGAGAACAGGCCAAAGAACTGGATCACTGCTGTCTGACTGTCATTCACTAGCAAATCTGAACAATTTCTAGTGTTTTGCTGAGACATCAGTAGTTTCAGAATGTTGACATTTTGAATATCCAGATGCTGGCTTGCACAGAAAACACATTATTCTTTTTCCTACTAATACTTATTTCTATGTAAGGCATTTCACTGTCAGATGCTGAAGTGCCTTGAAGAATTATGAATGAAGATAAAGAGCTGTGAAATGTGAAGCTGTTGTCAATGCTGCAGAAGTTTGAGAAGTTATATGTTGGAAGGTGCATGGCAAAACTTATGCCATGGGAAGGATAGAGTTTGTGTCATCTCATATGTATTAAAATGTCAATTGTGCCAGTTCTTTACTGTTCAAGAAAGGTGTTCAAATTATGAACATTTCTCTTTTTCTTTTTTTTTTTTTTAACTTGATTATATACGTTTTCTAAACTGTGTGTTTAGTGGCTAAAACTTGTGTTGTTTAAAAGGGCCTAATATGTGCTGAAAAGCTTGAATGAAGCTTAGAGTAGGAAAGTAAGGCTTTGACTGGTTAGAATGAAAGTCAAGAAAAAAACCCAAAACCCAAGTTGAATCCCCATGAAAAACTGGAGAATTCTAAGAATTCTAGAAATTTATCTTCTGTTCTAAAGGTAATTGCAATGATTTTTCCCCCCTTGTTTTTCTTTCTTTTTTTTCCATTCTTTTTAATTTTGCTCATAGACTAAATACATTTTTATTTCTGCAGTATACCGGAGTTTATTGTACAGGCTAGACTCCAAAATCTGTCTCCCAGGTAAATGTTTGGTGTAGATTTGGATGTACTTGGTCTAATCCATAGGAATTTCAATTTGTTGAACCATCATGGCAGGTACTGATTTTGGCAAGGAACAGAAAATCTTTACTGCTTTTCACTGACAATGAGAAGGCTTTTCTCACTTCATGATGAGAGATATTCCAAACACAGAAAGATACCTAAGTCACTAATGTGCCTTTGGATAAATCACTTAAAAAAGAATTGTTGTCACTCAAGAATCTCATTCAAAACCTGTGGAAATTAATAGGAAAGCTTCTTCTGACTCAACTTGAATCCTGATCCAACATCAGCATAAGTTAATGGGACAGCTCATCCAAGTGAGTGCTACAGGATCAGATCTTGTAGGAGTATTTATTCTTTGTTATAAATACACTGTAAATAGATCTGGTTTTGATGTCTTACAAGAAGGATGAAGGTAGTAAAAGGATTCTTTTTAAGTCTTACAAAAAATGTAGAAGCAACTGTAGAAAATGCCATAGAAAATTCAAAACTTAATTACATCCTGCCCAAATGCAACCTAATTCCTATTAAGAAACATTTGTTTCCAACAAATAGACAAACCATTATTTGTGAAATAGTTGTTACTTATTTATACTTTTAAAAAACACAGCTTCATTAACTCTGCCTTTATTTGAATTCATTTGTACTTGCTCTTAACCTGTTGCTCTAGCTTCGCAAGTAATTTTTATTTAAAGTGTGGCTCTGCAGTCAGGAATTATTGCTGGATTTGTACTATTTAGGGCAAGGGGACATCCCTGCCTATAGATCTAAAATATTAAAATGTTCTTCTTGCCCCAAGAGAGCAGGAACTGAAATTTAACACAAATCAGGACTGATTCCCAGTAAGAGGTTTGTAAGACTCCAGTGTGATCTGTAGGCTGAGAGTACAAAAGCAAAGGCACAGGGAAGCTGGTGGCAGATCTCTCAGGGCTGCCAGTGACACATTAGCAGAGCTGCTCCAAGGTAAGAAATGCAGGACTTGCATAGGAGATCATGGAGGAAGTGGTTGCCAAGTTTGGTGGGGGAGAAGAGAGAGGGGAGAAACTCTCTGCCAAATGCAGATCCACACCATATTTTGCTGCAGAGGATGTGCTGTGCAAGCAGTTGTTACAAGCACAAAAGTGTCCAAATTTGTCAGCCAAGGAGAAAATTTTCATTAGCAGGCATGCACTGAGCTTGTTTTGCATCTGGAGCCTACCAGGGTTCACAAGAAAGTTATGTGTCATATTTAACCTTCAAGTAGTGCCTGATCTTCATAGCTGAAATCTCAGGGGACAGGCTTGTGAAAGATGGCAGCGTGAAAGTCAGTTGTCCAGCTTTTCTTCAAAATGCATTTTATTGGGAAGCAATTCCACTGGACAAGTCAAACTAGTCTCAATTAAACCGTTGGAAACCTGTAAAACCAGATACCTTGCTGATAAACATCAGCTAAATTATTCTAATTTATCTAGGAGTAATGGGATAATGATTGCCCATAGAAGAGACTACACAATGCCATGATCCAAAGAATAATGAAACACAAAAACTAAGTGTTGTTTGTAGATTATGCAACATTAAGGTTACAAATGAATCACAATATTCTGAAGTTGAGTCTGTCTTCCTGTCTAATAGAAAATATATATATTGTTGTGAAAAATGCAAAACTTAATCCAGAGTGTCTTCCTTGGAAAGAAGATGTGAGGATTCATGCCCAAAATAGTGATAACTTAAAGTGACAGAACACAGAAATTTATAGTGTTGAAAATGATGCAAATGATGAATGCTTTGCTCTGTAGTGACGCTTGGCAAAAGTCAGTGTAACTCTTTCAGAACTTGGAATTAAGCATTTCTCTACACACAGAAGTATAGGAGCTCTTATAGTAAATCCTGTCTCACCTGTTTCCTTCAATCACAGCAGAATGGATCCAAAGTCCAAACATCTCAACCCTGTGTGTGCTTCCAGAAGAGTTCCCCCAGCACAGGTGCAAGTCCCATATATAAGGTCCTTTTTAGTCAGATAGGAATAGTTTTAGGTGGATTACCCTATTTTGTTAAAGACAGGCTCATGATTTGCATGTTAACCCACCCTTGGATCTTCCTTAAATTTGTGTAGACAGGACAGTTTTAAATGATTAAACAATTAATTAATTAAACAATTTTAGTTAAACACTAAAGACCTGGCTGTACACTTATTTTCTCTCTTTTCTCTTTTCTTTTCTTTTCTTTTCTTTTCTTTTCTTTTCTTTTCTTTTCTTTTCTTTTCTTTTCTTTTCTNNNNTTTCTTTTCTTTTCTTTTCTTTTCTTTTCTTTTCTTTTCTCTAGGTTGTTTGAATAGCCAATGTATAATTTATCAATTTTTTCAGTAGAAGAAACAAATTCAAGAGTGAAGCATAAAAGCTACAGGGACACAAAGTCAAACTGTATGACAGAGACTCCCAGATTGTGAAAGCTTTAGGTCCTGTGTCTCAATGAAGAAAGCCAATGTCCTTTTTATAGAGCAAAATGAAATAATGTTTACATTTTAGATTTTTAAACTTATTTCCTCATTAAGATTCTTAATAATGGATAGACTTTCAGGTTATGAAATGTTAATTCATTAAACAAGGATATCTAGAGTCTGAAAGCTTCCCTTTTGATTTTGTTCTCCAGACATGGCTTTCATGTTTTTCTAAATCTCATACCTTAATAAAAAAGACCATCTGCTTTTTTTTTTTTCCATTCCTTCTTATGTCTGTTAAAGCAAGGGAATAATTCAAGTTTTATATGTTTTGATCACAATCTGAGCATATAATGTTTTGTGGACAAGAAACAAAGTACAGTGTTATGGTAATGCTTAGAATAGGCAGGTGCATTGTTTTGATTTGAGAAAACCGAGCTACTTGTTTCTGGCATTCAACATTGAACCATGGACAGAATATGATGTTCTAATTACTGACCTTAATATTAAAATTATTAATGCTGAATCTCAGTAACTCACCTGAGTATGCAGTGATTTTTCTGTTCTATTTCTTCTCCAGTCCTTGCACACTTAAGTGCAATTAGACAGGATATGACCACATTCTAAGAAACAATATGTCCTTCAAAGTGATCATGGTCATTGGTTAAAGCAATGTCAGATAAGTGGATATTTATACAAAAAAAAATTATTCAAAAAAGAGAGAACTGTTTGGGAAATGCAGCTAAAATACAAAAGTTTGGATGGAGAACTTGCAGGGATTTGGGCTCATACTGATAGAGGATTATCATCTCTATGGTGCTGCTGTAGGTGCCTGGCTTTCTGTGTAGCATTTTTGCTATTCACTTGAGCATTTGTATATCTTATACACTGAACAGCAAGGGTGCTGTGTTGGTACAGTCAATATTCTGAGCAAGAAACACCTGAGCCACCCGCCAGGACACGCTGTAGAAAACCAGTCAACACTTCTGTGTGTGCATTGCTTTTTATAGTTATACAAGAGGTGTGTGTTAGACTTTTCAAACAAATCAGTGACCTCTACAAACTTATGTAATGGTCTTATATTTTTAAGATTTTTACCTAGATGCTAAAAGTTTGATGTGGAAAATTTCCAGCTTAAATCTTTTCCATCCCAAGAAATTTTACTAACAGCAGGTAAGAGCCAAAGCCTAAAGATTATTTATTGGAGTGGGACAACTCTGCTGAGAATCTCACTAAGTTTAAACACAAGAAGTCATAACAGAGAGGTTGAGCTCAGAATTCACTCTCTGAGGAGAGATGTGAACACTAAGATGCTATTCATAAACTCTGTTAAAGCATCACCAGACAAAGTGTAGAAATTCCCTTCCCTGGGACATGTCCTAACCACTTGGACTTAAGAGCCTCTATTCCACCCAAGCTGCCTATTAGGGTTGTAAGTGCCTGTCTGGATCTCATTCCTAACCTGAGGATATAATGTTATTAGTTGGAGCCTGCATTGCCTTGAGTTCTCTGCCAGATCCCTCTCCTCTCCCGCTCCAAACACACGAATGACACATGTGTGCTGTGTGCTTTGGCAGCAAGCTCAGCCTGAGGCTCAGCCAGGAGCACAAACCCTGCTCGAGACACCTCCACATGCTGCTGGTTACCTGGCTCGTGGCCAGCTGGGATAGGGCCACAGAACTCTTGAGGTGCCTGTGGAGAGCAAAGATCCCACCTCGGTGCAAGGGCGTTCAGGTTTGGTGTCAACTCTAAAGTGTAATCTTAGAGTAATCCCATTGTAATTAACAACAAAACTTCCATTGAGTCAATAAGATTAAAATTACCCACGCAACTCCATGGAGTAATAGACAAGAATCCATCAGACTCGGCTTTGAATTGTTGCTACATCACTTGTAATGCCATGGTTCAAGGCTGAGGGGCATAAATTAGACTTTTATTTGTGTGGTACATTTCAAAAGATGCCTTAAAAACACAGGATAAATTCTTCCTCCTCCTAATGCATCACAAATATGAATTTCAATTTTTATGCAGTTTATTAATAATAGTAATCTGTTGAATAGGCAAAGCAAGAAAAAGGACAAAAAACTAGAAAAGAGGAAAGTGTGTGAAAAGATGCTTTACTCTGTTTCATCAGCTTCATTTATATGGTTGTCCTTTTGCCTAATTCAATGCAGAGAAGTGAAGTAATATTGCTAGATGGCTGTAAACCTCAGGGAAATCCTCTCTTAAGAGAATGATGGCTCTGAAGGGAATATCAGGCTTTATTGTTACTCTATTTCTTAGAACACTGTGTTTTTGAAGTCCCAAACAGCATCAGCATGCAGGACTTTATTCACTAAATCATGATTGGCTAGATAACTTGTTTATTCTTTACAGACATGCACTATAATAGTCTCTTGAATTTCCATTTCAGGAGAATTATTTTTCTGCTTCAGAATTAGTCCAGTGGAAAAGGAGAAACATTTCCAAAGGCTTGAACCTTGAGGGAGAAGACGCAGAATTAGGGCTTCTGCAATCGATATCAGCAGTTCAGCCCTAGCTTGCAAGACAAGTTTAAGAGTCTCTCTGGACCAATTCAGGGGACAGAAAGGCAAATTTTATTTCTAAAATGGTAATTCGGGCAAAAGATATTTTATATTTTCATTTTCTGCATCCCAGGCTAGTGCCTCACAATTTGAAATACAGGAATTTCATATGCCTTCACAACAATCTTTTGAAAAACAGATTTTACTTTTAAAATTATTTCTGCTACTTCATTTTTTAAATGCAGGTAGTCTTACATGTCAGATATTTTTTTCACATCTAAATAAAATACTTGGTGATAACTTTATACAGCACTTAAATTCTTTGTGCATTTCAAGTTAATCCAGATATTTCTTTAGCGTGGACATGTTTATAGCACAATACATAATGCAGAAATGCAATGTTTTTTAACAGACTTAGACCAGAAGATTCCAGATTTTTGGTTAGTGTCAAACATCAGAGATGTCCACCATTTCAATTCACAGCTGTACATTTTGAAATCCAATGAGGTATTGATCAGAATAGAAATACATTAGGAGACACCTTAAAGAGAGCTTGCCAAAGACTTTTTATGAGGTCATTAAATGACAGGACAAGCAGGAATGGCTTTAAACTGAGAGAGGGTAGGTTTAGATCAGATGTTAAGATGAAATGCTTTATTGTGAGGGTGATGAGGCCCTGGCACAGGTTGCCCAGAGAAGTTGTGGATGCCCCATCCCTGGAAGTGTTCAAGGCCAGGTTGGACAGGCATTGGAGCAACCTGGGATAGTGGGAGTATCACAGGATTCAGCCTTGCCACAGCCCTGCTCTTCCCATCCATGAGCCAGGCCAATGTCCTAGCCCCATCCCCAGGGAAACCTGAGGATACAGCTGTCCTGGCTCCCCCTGGTCTGCCCAGCTCCTGAGCTGTCCCCAAAACCCCTGGCATGTCCTAGCCCAGGGACCTGCCAGCCCTGCAGTGCCCTGGCACCATGTGCCCATGGAAAGCCATAGCACTGATGTAGAAATAGAAATGTGACAGCTAGAAGCAAACATTTCTGCTTTACATGTGTCAGAACACAGACAGATTAATGATTCTGGCAAAAACTATAGTTATTCAGTTTATTTTGAATATAACAAGGCCAGACCCCTACTTAAATTATTGCCTTCCCTTGGTCTCACTGCTTTCAGAAAAGCATTTTTCTCAAAGATCCTTTCTTTAGGATTAAAAAAGTGGATGGCTCAGTATAACTATTCTTTTATTTGTTGCTGAAGATTTGATTCATATTTTGGCTTATATTTCTATTTTTTATGTGAATTTTCTCCAGCTCCCATCTAATGTTTGACTTATAAGGCAGCTTTGTCACATTTTTGTCTCAACTTGCCCTGCACGGTCCCTCTCTCAGGAGCTACACAAGCAACAACCACCTGCTCTTTCTGTCCTGAATGGTCATACACAAGTTTGAAGGGCATTCAACAACTCGATGAAGCTAAACTTTTTGATTAGAAAATTTCAGGATGAGCATCATTGTCAAAATTACCAGCTTCCACTGGGGACGGAGCCGCAGGCTGGTTTTAAGGTTTCCTGCAATAAAAAGAGCAATGAACTCATTGTCCTGGCTGCCAAACACCAGTGTGAGGCCCTTGACAGCATGATGATATCAAACCTCCAAATAAAAGCAATTCTCCTAGCAGACTGTGGCTTCCGGCAATGTACATAGCTTGATACAGTCATTAGTTTTATGCAGTTTTAGAGCAAACATTTTACTAGGTACCCAATTTTCTTCTGACAGAAGAGACTATTAGGGACCCCAAGCATGACAAGTCTCAAGAGCCCTTCCAACTGAAACAGGCCATTGACAGAAGGTGATTTGCCAGCAAGGCTATAAACATATACTTTGGTTGATTTGAGCATTAAAAGAAAAAAAAATGGAAAAAGAGAAGTATCTTAGCTATCTTTACTGTTTATGGTTAATGCTCCTCTTAAAAGTTTGCAGAAGGGGCTTCTCTAAAGGCTGCATTCAGAGGATGCTTTGATTTTTGAATAGGTAACAGCCTTGAGTTTTGCATTATGCGAGGACAGCTGGCAAAGCATGTGGGCTGTGAAATAAGCGGGAGGCTTGATAAAATCCATCCTGAAAGAGAAAACAAGGTTAGGAGCAATGAGCTGTGACTGACTAGAGCTGTGGGAGCTTCAAAACCTTTCCCCCAAATGCAAATGCTTAAGGTTACCTATCTGGATGGTCTGTTGAAGACGTGCTCTGTGACAGCATGGGAAGAGGGAGGATGAAACTCAGCCCTATCCTTTCCTGTTCTGCAATGGCCAGAAACCCAAAAAAAGTGCTCAGATTGCAAAACCAGTCTCAATTTCAACTGGAGGGGAACATACTGTACTGGAATACATAGTAAGTTGTATTCTGTTCTTTTAATTTAAGGTATTCTTCGTACAGATTTTTAAAAAATTATTATATATAAAGTGATATATTCTCAGATCAAAAAGTGTTAGAGTTCACCCAGGAGTTCATGTTCTGGCCCTTTGGGATACTGGACTCAACAATGGTGCCTCAAGAAGAGGCATTTTAGCACTGCACACTATACAGGAGTTTCTGTTAGTGGTGCAAGCCCCAGAAGACAAAATTAGTCAGATAACAATTTGTCCAAAGGAGTCTCCTCTTTCAGTAGCCATCCTGTCATCAAAATGACCCAAACATCAAACATTTTTCCTAGATAATCTCTAGACAACTTTTCTGCTCTTTCTACCTCTATTACTCCATTTATTGTGAACTTCTATTCCTGAGCTTTATGAGGTCTCTGAAATCTATTAACAATTTGCCATATAGATTTGATGAGGATGAACAAAGAAAAGAGGATTTTGTCTTGCCTATTATCTTCATGAAACATTTCCTAGAGATATAATGTACAAAAAACACACCTCCCTCAAACCCAGACACCATATTTATTTAGGATTAGGAGGCAAAGATGAATTTAATGCAAATGTAGTAAAAATTCTCAAATCTTAAGCATTTTAAAATATTTTTTTAGTAATGTAGCAGACAGTAAAGGATAAAGAGACTTTTCTTATCTTTCTTGTGGAGGTTGTATTTATCACCTTAACTTACTCTAGCATTGTTGATATTAGCTAGATATAACATTGTTGTCCTGATTAAATAATTAAATCACAATCAGACAAGCTAACCTCACAAAAAAAAAAAAATAGATAGAATGGTAAAGATGTAACATGAAGTAAAAATCAATCCTGACAGACTGATGAAATGCCAAAATAAAATAACAAACAAAATTAACTTAATTAACCTTTAAGGGAATAATAAAAGCAGGATGATTTCATGTGTTAAATAGTGTGTTACATTATCAAGCTTTGACGTTGTTTGGCAAGTGATCCCTGACATGAAGAATTTTACAGAAGGCAGCAGATTCCTTGGGTACTGGGGATTATTCAGACATTTGTAGTAATTTTCCTAGTCATTCTAATGGTTTCAAAGTTGCTTCTCAAGTTATGCTGCAAATAATTTATCTTTCAATAAGAGGTACACAATGAATCGTTGTCCATAGCAAGATTTTATTCATGGGAGAAAAAAAAAATCCTGATATTGTCTTTGGCTTGCTTGGGGCATTTCTGGAGAATGCTAAATATATTTCTTTGCACAAATACTGTGAAAATAGTCAGGATTAATAGACACAACATAGTCACAAATCAAAAAACCCACAATACAATGGTCTGTGTGAGCAGATGTTAAATGGTGCACAGGGCCCAGACCAGGTCAAAATCTGGAAGCCTGCAGTGCTGAAAACAGATATATATGGGAAAATGCTGCTTTGAGCTTCTAACTCAGTTAACACTGAACTAGATCTTACACAGGACCTGCACCTTCCTACAGTGAGGTGTGATATTATCACACACAGTGAGGTAATCAATTGCATTTTGTCTCAGAAAGGAATATCTTCTGACTTTGGCTGAGTTTCTATCAGAACATTTAATCTCTATTCTGCAAAAGAAAAAGCTTTATATCATAAATCTGGGAAAAGTTATAAAGTTTTAAAAAGTTGTTTCAAAAGTGATTGTATTTTATATGAATGCTTTAGGGAAACCATGTGGAAAGATACATTTTTATTAAACTGAGATTGATTAATCCCTACCAGAGAAGAATGGAAGTGGTAGATAGTGACAGTATTAAAAAATAAACTCAGCCAGCTCACCAAAGAAGTGTGCCATGGTTGAAAGACAAAGGCAATTTCTAAGTATTTTCTCATTCCAGGAGTAATGGAAGGACATGAACAAGGTAGATTAGACTTGATTAGATTGTGTGACTTTGGAAAATATAGAGGAGATTTGTAAAATATAGATACATGAAATACAATAATGGCATTTTGTGCTTATTTAGGATAAAATCTTGCATATAAGAATTACGCCCTTTAATCTGTGCCATTTAATTGGAAGAAAATATTTATTAAATGTCTACAATACAGGAAAGTGTTTTTAAAGAAGGCCTGGAATTTCATGGAATAATTTTAGCCTAATTTTACACTATGACAAATGCCATTTTTTGTCTCAAATGGAGTTCCTGTTGAATTCAATAGGGTACTTTGGCACATTCCCAAAAGCAAATTCTGACAGTTGGAATAATTATCTGTCTGTTAACATCTTTTAAAGTAATGGGCAGTTGCAGGCCAAATGGCTAAACTGCTGTGAGGATTTCTCATATTCATTTAGGAAAAATTTCTAAAGAGCTATTTAGAAACTATTTTTTGTGATATAAAACAACAGAAAAGTCTGTCAGTTTTCAAATTTAAGTTTAATGGAATACTCAGTGGATCTGAGTATTCATACTGTAATCTGTACAACTCCTAATATCTTCTACTGTAGTCAAAAAAGCCCAAGAGGAACTCCCCCTGCACTCTTGTCGGCACCCTGGCTGCTGCACTGCACTTGTCCATAAAATACACTGCAACCCACACCTTGCTGATCTGATGGTGATGTCATGGCTGCAGATCAGGTGAGAAACCTTCACAGAAACCTGGAAAATAGTTTCCCCATTACTGAACAGAAATTCAGTATCTTTCTTCAGAGCATGATCTATCTTTCACTTTAAGTATCTGAAAAAGTGTCCAAACCACAAACCTCTTTTTTCCTACCAACCTCTTTCCTTTTAGTTTTATGTAGGGGGCAGCTGCATGCTCATGTCTGCAGTTCCAAGGGTTGGACTGTACATATAGTATTTTCTATGTTTTTTAGACTCTTCATATTAATAAGAATATACTGCAGATTTAAACATTTAAATAAGCAGAAGTGTGCCAGCATGAAAATATGGAGGCATACAATCTATATACAGTACAGTCTGCTGAACACACTGACAGGTTTTCTCTTGTGTAGTCAGAGCAGCTGTTACAGAAAGAGACAGATTTTCATGGATTTTGCAAGATTTTGATGTGTTGATGTGTTGTGTATTAAAAGCAAATATTGCTCTTCATGAAGAACAAGTATTATTTCTGACATTCAAATTCACTAATTGCATTTTGCTAAATACATATAATGCCCATTGATTTTTCAGAAAGTTATACAAAAAATTACAGTGAGTTTATGATGTCTGACAAAGATGACCCATAAACAACAACAACAACAACACAAAGAAAAACAACAAAACCCAAGCTATCAATCTCCATCTGCACAGAAAAGTTTTCAAAAGGTGTTTATGACATCCTTGGTAAGTTAATTTCTCTACCACACCCAAAAGAGACAAATTTTTAAAATCATCAGTATTGTCACTCCCTCACTCTTTAGCATAGACATGAAAAATATAGTTGTCTTTCTGAACCTGTGTATACCCCAACGAGAGTCAAAGCTCATTTTTATCTTTGTACATGATGCAGGGACAACAAGTAACACAACCTGTATGTGAAGAAGTTCTAAAATCTACAGAGGATCCCAAGATCAATGGAAACTGGGGAAAACGTCTTCCATTGTTTACAGATTCTGGCAAAAGCATTGTTTCAGGAATTATTAAATAGTTAAAATCCAAAACAGATTTCTAGCTAATATAATGCAAGAAAACTAGAAAAAACATATGAATCAAATAATCAATCTCATCAAATCTCTCATCATCTCAATCAAATTAAGATCATAGGGGTATAGGGGAATGCTTTAAAATTTGACTTGGAGTTTTCACCCATATCACTGAAGACAGAAGGGAAGTAAAGACAATGAGTATTTTCTTATTTCAGTATTTCTTTTATATTCCTTTCTTTCCATCCATTTTTCCCTCCCAACATCCTTTCAATAGCACGTTTTTCCACAGTCCATGAGCTGCTCATGTCTGCAGCTTTCATTGTGTCTACAGATTGTGCAATGGAGCTTGTATCAAGCAGACTCACATTCAATAATTTACCCTAATTATGACTCTACCTGTTCATTTGTGTAAGAGATAGTCCTTTGTATTCATATGGACTCCCTTTTCATAATGTCAGCCAGCAAATCTCAGTAACAATGAAAATGACAGTCAGTTTCACCAGACACGTAGCTGAGGGGTCTGTGGGAATGTCACATATAAAAATATCCTGAATTTGCTCCTAAATCTTTGAACTTTCAAACTGACCTTAAACTCCCAGCCCATCATGACCTGAGTTTTATGTCCACCTGTCCCTTTGTCACGCTGTTCTGATGATTGTCCTGCACTGTCACACCACCAAGGAAAGGGGCAATACTGAAAATACCCAGGAGCTTAATGGCTTCTTAGGAAAAAAGCACTTTGCTGCTCCAATAGTAAACTCTACCAAGAGTGTGAGAATTTTGGAATTATTTTCCAGATGATGGGAATAATGTCTCAAACTGAGTGGTTCAGATGACAGGTATTCCTTCCCTCTACTGTCAAATGGAATTTCAGTCGATATGCAGGTTTGTCTTTCTGCAGAAAGAAATCAGCCTTACAGTAACAGTTCAATGAGCAGAGGCAAATATTATACATTTTGCAGGTTATAAAGATTTCTGCATTTTTTAAAACACTTTCTTCCCTGAGAAAGAATTCTCCTAAAGCAGAGCTATGATTGAAAGATCATTCAGAGTAAGCACAAATAAATTACTTAAATTCTATACCCTTTTTTTTGAGAGCATGCTGTAAAAAGGGAAAGAATAGAACTCCTGTGTTTATCTCACAAGGGTGACATGTGAGAATATAATTTTCTTTCCCAATTTAAACTTAAAAATTTGCAGGAGATAGGAGAGGTCAGTACTTGCAGCTCCTGAATTTTCCTTGGCCCTGCTGAGCACATCTCTAGTCCACTGTTTATTCTTAATTTAGAGTTTACAGTCCAGAATTTGATCTTCTACCTAGGGCAGATCTCTTACATGATGCCTCTCTGTCCTTCGGCTGAAGGGCAAGAACTGTGTGTTTGGACAAATATTAATGATGTAGAACAGTTAATCTAAATCATGCTGTAAAATTCTTTAGAAGAAATTGTATATTCACCACACAGTTTCCTGTAGGGAGAGTCATCTCTTCAAGGACACAACTCAAACGGGGATGGTGCTCAAAATGACAAAATAGAGTGCACTTCTTGCACAGGCTGGGTTCCTCTCTATTTGAGGAAAACCAACACATTTTGGACACTTGCAGGAAAATAGCATTGTTGCTGTCTGACACAGTATCTCACCAAACCCATTATCTGAGAATCATAGAACCATGGAAAGGTTTGGGTCAGAAGTGTCCTTGATCATCTCATTCCAACCCCCTTGCCATGAGCAGGCAAGGCGCCTCCTAGATCACTTTGTCCAGAGCCTTATCCAACCTGGCCTTGAACATTCCCAGGGACTTTCTATCTGCTCCAATGTGGTCTCCTGGGTGCTGTGGAGAAGATGGGACACAGGGCTGCCCTGTGGCTCAGCTGGGCAGGTGGTAAAGGGCTGGAGGCAACGTTCTGCACAGCTGAGCCTGAGCTGGGGCCCCGTGCAAGGCACAGCTCCAGCTCCCAGCTTCTGGCAGACCCAAAGCTGGGCTCCTGTGGAGTTCCTGCACCTGGACAGCAGGAAGGACTGCACTTTCATTTGGGATCTGAGGCCTTCAGCAAACCTCCCAAAGCTGGGCTTAGCACCATGAGGATATATTGCATTTTGCAGTAAAAGCCATGTAACTCAAGGATATGCACAGAGTTTCATGTGTGCATGTTTTACAGTTCCATGTAACTCAAGGATATGCACACAGATATAAAGCATCTTTTGTTCTAATCTTAGTTTACTTATTTGATTCAACAGAGGGGTTTTATAAGTTTTATTTGTTTATAAGTGTCTCCCCCATCTTCTCAAAGTGACAGCTTCTATTTATGCATAATTTCTAAAGTAATTAATGTGTTAAATCATGGCTATTTTGGAATAGGTAGGAATAGTAAAAAGTAAGCTTTTTTAATGTTTTTTGAAACAGCTACTGACCTTCCAGAAATACTCATTTCATCAATAAATTGTTTCAGCAGTGACTCTTAGAAGTTCAAAGATAAATCCATACTGTAGGTAAATTCTACATAAGAAGGAATAGAATTACAGAGGATGTAGAGTACCTTTTAAAACTAGCTGTCTTTGTTCAGTTTGGCATAGGAGCGAAAAAATACCAATCTTAGGAATGTAGTTACTTTATTTAAAAGGAAGCTGTGTCATTCAGATCAAATAATTTAAATTCATTGAGACTTCTGTCTCTCTTTTAATTAAAAAATATCAGTAGACTTCATAGCTGATGAACATTGGCAATTCAGCAATATCTTTCCTTCAAAAATCACTATTAAATGTGCCTGGGGATGCTGGGACTGACTATGTAGCTAGAGGGAAGGATCTTTCCTGGCTGCAGAAATTCCAAGGGCTGGAGGTGTCCCTTCCACAGAATGAGTTTTCTGAGGAGAGGTTAATACATGAGCAGGGAAAGTTTTATATCCAGAAGTCAGCCCCAGCTCAGGAGTCTAAAGCCAAAGCTGCTAGACATGGTGATGCAGGCAAAAAAAAGAAATTTAATATTCTAATCCAGAAGAGCAAAATACTAATCACGTTTGCCTGCAGAAGAAGGAACACTTAATATATTTCACAATTTATTGAAAAATACCTCAGTAATTTTAAGTTACAAAAGCAATTTCAATTCAAATATTGGTACCTAAACAAAGATTCAGATTTGGTCCTTCACTTCCACATGAATACTGAGTTAAACTTTCTGAGCCCTTTTAAACCTTTATCTCTAGTCTTGTGCAATTTTACAGCATTTTTGTGGTTTTTGTTTTTTTTTCCTTTTTAGAACTGACCCTTTACATTTGAATTGAGGAAGGTACTTTTAATACACTGCTCTGCACTGTGACATTTTAGTAATGAGAATGCCAAGGGACATTGGCTTTTTTTAGAGAAAAACAGCAGCCTTAGTTTTTCTGGTGTTCCATTTCAGAAAATATGCTCATTCTGGCTTAGACATTCTGAAAGCAATTGAGATAGATCACATAAGTGGGAAAAAAAAGATATCTTAGGCTGTTCCTTAGCTTTATTTCTTCTTCTCTTTTCCCCTCTGTTTTTGCCTTTGCCTGGCCAGAAAAGACACAAGTTCTCCCTGGAAGCTGAACTGTAGTGCTACAATTCCTAACGCCATAGGGCTTAATTCCTCTGTAGCATGTATTTACCTCACACTTTTGAAATATTTGAGATAAGTTTTCCCCTAAGATAATGCAGATCTTTTCCAGTTACAGTTTATTTCAGGAAACCAAAGCAATGCATTCATCTGGATCTCTGACAGATACTCCTGACTGTTTTCTGGTGAGAACAGTAGATCAAGAAATAAAGGTTCAAATATGATTCAATACTTCCTGCCCTAATTTCATGCAATTTGAAAGAAAACAAACCAAAAATCCCTATTCTGCCCACTAGAAAGCAGTGTAATTGGTATGAGGGCTTTACCATCCCATAACTGTTCTGGTGGATCTTGTGCATCTGGGGATGCAGTGATCTGCACACACTTACTCTGTGAACATCTAAAAACTACATATTTACATAAATTAAAAACTCAGCATGAGTGCTGGTTTCAGGTTTGAGTAGTTCCATAGAAGAAAGTTCATCAACCTTTGAAAATGTTCCCATCCCTTTTCAGTTTGAGAGAGGAGGATTCTGATGAACACTTTTCAAAAGGATCACTAAATTACAAGTAACATTTCCCATGTTGTTTGAATGGTTAGATATTCCTGTTACCTGCAATCAATACTTTGAAAACCAAGCTCTTCTGTCTCTCTCCTGCCCTTTCAAAAGCAAGCTGCAACCATACAACTGCTTGCTGTCATAAGTTTCTAGGAACAGGACATACCTTTTAATGCTAATTTTCATTAAGTTTAATAGTAAATAGCAGAGAGAGAAATCTTAAATGTTTATTCCTTAATTGATTTTATAGGCTATGCAGTCACACAAATAATAATTAATTTAAAAAATTATATCATATAAGGTCAGTAATGATTTTTATTAGCTGAAACTAAAGCAATTAATAACAATCTTTTAAATAAGTAAGATAATAATGTGTGATGAAATTCTGCCACCATGGGTCACATGGCTTAGTGCCATTTCCCTCAGGAAGCATGTCACTATGGGATCAACTACACAACAGTTATTCTCTGCATTATCCTTATTGACAAAAACCAAGAAAATATTCAATCACTTTTGATACATAAATTCAGGCACCTCTATGCTGTACTGCAGCATTTTAGAAACAACCACCTCTACCTCTTACTAGGAATCCTGTGAGAGACAACAGGTGCAAATAAAGGAAAGCAGAGCAGATGCCCTAACTGAAGATCTTTGTGTCTTTTTAATTGTACAAAATTGTAAAAAGTGAGAAATGTGAGAAGAGCTATAAAGATTCAGCTGCTTATTAAAAACTGATGAGTTATAGAGCTCGTGTAAAAAAGAAAAAAATTAGTGTATGAGAGTATCGCCATTCCTTCTATTTCTGCTGCCTCTGCAGAAATAAGAAAACCAGACTTCAGTTCCCACTTGGATACAAGGAATGTGACAGGAGCTCAGTCCCATGGACCTCTGGTCAGAGACAACATCTGCAAGCAGAATTTCTAGCTACTTATTCTGAATGTCTAGATATTAATTCTTGGTTTTCAAGGTAAAAATAATTTTTGTTTAAAGTAGGGTCATTTTCCAAGGACAGTCCCTGAACAAACTCCAGCACTTCAGAACTTGTACTGTGTCTCTACTCCATAAAGACCCATGGCCTCTGGGGAATGCAGACCAACCCAGAGCTGTGTTTCACAAATGATGCATATTGTGAAGAATGGTGCATTAAGAGAATGCACAGTTAACATCATTACAAACACACTGAGATTGCCAGGTGTACTGCTTAAAGTCAAAATGTTCTCACCTAAGTCATCTCATTTTCATTACATTTCTGCTTGTTGACAGGCTCTGTTGAAAAAAATCTTTTCATACCTTGAAAGTAAGATGTTGTAGCAGAGCTCAGAAATAGCTTATAAATAAGATACTGAAGTGCCTAGGCAGTAGCAAAATGGAGGCAGTAAAGCATAATTCTGTGACCAAAAAATTCAGTTTTGTGAAAAAAAACCAAAAAACCCTAAAAATTTGCAAAATCTCTTCTTTCCATATGGTTTAACATATCTTGTATCCAGACATGCTCAAAATGTGTCAAGAATTACTATTGTGGGCATATTATACAACTTGGCTGTTATATGTTTAACCTCAAGAAAAGAGAGAAAGACTCTGGGAATGAGAAGTGAATAAGAGCTTCACATTCTTTTTAGGTACATCAACCCAAAGTCACAAGAGAGTGTTCACACTCACACACACACACACACACACACACAGAGCTCGCCCCGAAATTACTGCTTTGCAAAGTCCAACTGCCATGTTAGAGAACACCATGATGAGAACTGAAATCCTTGTGCAGCCTTCCTAGCTGTTGGAAAATGTGTGTGTTAGGGAGACCAGAACCCCTCTGTAGCACTTCAGGGTCCTTACAAAAAATTGTGGTTGACTTCTCTACTTGTGCAGAGACCTTTGCACCACACTTGGTGCTTGCAATGGAGATCTCCTTGGCTCTTGTTGCATCTTGTCCCTGGTTCTCACCAGCAAAGACAGTTAAACATAGTATGACATTTCACAAAGTGTGGTGCAGTGCTTCCTCAACTCCCAACATGCTGTCCGCTGAAATGATGAACCTCCCACGCCTATCCCAAAATCTGCTGACATTAATTCTTTTTGAGAGATATTTGTACCACCTCCTCCATCCTGTTCTTGTCTTCGTATGCGGTGGAGAACAGGCTAGACTTGCCTGCTTCACTCTGCAGGTCAGCAGCTACAGTGTCTGCCTCCAATGACTCTGAGGCACCCTAATTAAACTTACATAAGTGTCTTCAAGATCACTTTAGCAAAGAGTCAATGTTTCTCAGTTGCAATTTCTATTGTGTCCACAGCACAACTAAACTCGGCATCATGCGGGTTTTGTTTCAGCTTCAGCTCTCTGGATCTGTTTAGAAGCCAGGTAAGCAGATATCAAATTTTTCAAACAGGGATTGTCACCTGAAATACACTGAGCTCCCCACTGCTGCAGCACCAGCTCTTTGCAGAAGCACTGGCTAATCAAAACTTGTTTGGATTAAACAACATTGTAGTCACTTCTGTGAATTTCTAGAGCTGTGGATAACAAAAAGAGCTTTGGTAAGCTTTTCCTGTGACTGCAATAAAGGCACTTTGGCATGACAGTATAATGGCACTGTCTGATCCACATAATCTATCCCAGCCTAATACTGTTTTTAATATTAGTCACCATGCAAATGGGCAGTAACAAAATTTGTCAATATAATGAATCTTGCTACTGAGACTACAGAAAGTCAATTGCCTTGGGGTTAATTTTTTTTCTATATTACTTTGGATATAATATATAATAAATTACAATATAATGAATACTTTATAATAATTTGCAAATAGATTCCCAGAGACTCAAGATTATCTATCACTAGAGCAGACCTTCCCTCAGAGCCAAGTGAGTAAAGATGATGTAGCCCTTCCTTTCTTCTGCATCCAGTTCAGGGCTACCAGTGTAGGTCAAGGTTTCTGCACTACCTTAGCTCTGCCCATTTACAGACAATCAAAAATAGCATAGTATTGTATCAATTTTTAAACCAAAGGGCTAACCATTAACTAAGTGTACAGTGTGGAGTCTTGTATATCAAGCATTAACCTTTATTTTACATTCCTCATGTCCTCCCATTTAATAATTTCCCACCACACAAAGGCATGTTGTCTTAGATTTAGTGCCTGCTCTAATGTGGCAAATTAGGGAGTTCTGGACAGGTTACAGATAGAGCAATGGCTGTGTCTGAATGGGTGTGACAAGTGCATGAAAAGCTTGAAGAAACATTTGTGCATAACAGCTTAATTGCTTATCCATTCAATTGGATTAAGCTTTGACATTTGACCTACTTGCCTTAAGTGTTTACTCTGGAGAAAGCACATCAGTGATTTTTACAGCATATACTGAACAGGAATATATGGAGAAAAAACTCACTTATAAATAAAGTTGTACTGCAGTATTTGCAGATCTGTTGCCATGCCACCACCACTAAAGCAATTTTTTTTATCCAGCCAGTAACTGTTACAGGAAAAGTTTAGTCTGTGACTGTTGCACTTGAATGAAAAGTTATTTTTAACAATTCAGATCATAGATTTTCTACTGGTTTACCAATTAAAATGCTAATTACTTAAGTCTTTGAGGATATAGAGTTTCATAGTATGTTATTCCCAGAGAACTCTGAAAACTGCTGTTAAAATCCTGGCAAGTAATTCATACAGAATCCACTCACTATACTAATCTTCATCTGTTTCATATGGTCTGCTTTATGTAACTATTAGGCAGGCAAACATTTACAGTATTTTTCTGTAGGTGATTGCCATATGTCAGCTCTTGCCTTTTAACATTGATGCAGAAATAACTGTGTTTTCTTCTTTATGGGAGCTATTCCACAGAGCTCTTATCCATGTTTTAGGGCTTCTTTGTGCCTCTGACTTCTCCCAGAAGCCTTCCCTTCAAGACAGGTTGTTACTACCAAAAGCAAAGACCCAAAAGGGAAAAGCTTTTGATGAAATCAATTGAAATTATCAGTCCATTTAAAAAGAACAATCTGAAAAGTGGTTAAACCATTGGCCAAGCTTACTCATAGACCATTCATGCCTGGAATTCATGTGAGGAGCAGCAACCAGAGACTCAGGATGTGGCACGCTTGACTGAATTTGGCAGCAGGTTTTTTTGTTGTACTTTGGCCACAGCAATTAATTAAGAAACTAAAATCTACCTTATCTGGATAGTCTAAATTTTAAGACTTTTGTGATTTTTTAATTTTTTCCTTCAGCATCTTGTTCTTACCCTTCTCTTTGGACAAAGCTGATCATCTGTCCTTCAAATTCCATAAAATACAGCCTTTGTTTTTTGAGAATTCTGTCTATTTAAAGAAAAAAGTACCAATGGCATATATTATCTCAGCAAGTCACTGTTTCCAAACCATCACATGTGCAATAGCGCCTCACAGTTCTCTATATGTTATCAGCCATCCCATGTTTTGTGCCTATTATGATAATGACTTGGTGATTATTAAATATTGTGACACTTCATTTCTCTAAGAAGTGCTAAAATATAAATTTAATGATTCTGAAGGAGACATCACTTGAGAACAGCCTCTAATGGCTACAGCTGACAATATCCTGTAACGTGCCAATGGAATTTTTTGCTATACAAAGCAATTATCCAAGAAACATGCAATGAAAATGCAATTTTGTGGCAGAGGCAAACTACAATATTGAAAGCACAATGTTCACCAGCAGTGTAAGGAACGTGTTTGGCTTGTAAGCTGCTCAGACTGGGGCTGGTTTTATTTTCAGGTGCTCGTGATTTGATTTTTGGAACTCTTTTTCCACCTGTTATTTCAATGCCTGCACAAGTGTTGAAGGTATTAAGGCATCTACTTACCTGCGGAATATTTTCTTACTGAATGTTTTGAAAAGCAAATATGTTTCCCTTCAATAATCTTCTGTAAAAGTGCTTGTTAGATATCATGTTATCCACTTTGCAGGAGTATTTTTCTGTGTCTGCTTAGGTTGTAAACTGAGGCTGGGAATTACTTTATGTAATTCTTTAAATGCAGATTTCAAAGATTTGAAAATTTAATCTGTTGAAAAATACCTACTTGGTTTCTTAGATTGGGATTTCAACTAATGTTATTCAGAGTGACTCTAAAGAGATAAAAAACAGCTGTGTGGTACTTTTTCAGCTTTTTGTATTGAATAGCATACAGTAAGAGAAGGAAATTTAAAAAGAAGGACATCTGTAAATGTGATACTCTATATTTGAGTAGTTATCATTATTACTAAACCTGTTTGAATATGTAGCATGACCTACGTGTGCCTCTGGAATGTACTTTCAATGCTGTACCATTGCTATGTTAATATAATACTTGAAGTTTGTGGCTCTAAATAATAATTAAAAATGTAACTTTCTCTTGAAGGTTACCTGCAAGTGAAACTACTTGAATAGGGATACTTTCATTACATGCTTTATTCTTATCAACATTGAAAAGGTTCACCTAACGTAACTATTTAAAAGTGGGGGAGTGGTTGGGTGGAACATTTTCCTGAGTGGTTACTCTAGTTTGTAAATTCATTCAGATGCAATTTTACAGGGATAAAGGTGAATCTTGATCTGCTAGTAGAAACAATTTGCTTTGAAGTAACCAAAGGGAAAATAAGACAAATAAAGATTTAACGGTATGAATATGTAGCTCTGGAGAGGCAGTGAAAAACTGTAGAGGAAAGGGAAGTGTTTGTATGATTCAAATAATACTAATACAATCATTTTCTAGGATAGGCTATACTCAGCTTGTTTTCTCTCACCTTGGTACAAAGCAGATCTTGCTACTTTAGGGGAACCTTTTCCTGAAACAATTTTAGATATGGATGCAGTGTTTCATCTTTTTTCTTTCAGAAGAGAAATGTATTCAGCAATACTGATACATACCATATACCTAATACATAGAAAATGGATCTTTCCAACATGTATTAGATTTCATTTTAAAATTTATAATCTTTCCCTTAGAAAATATGAATGAAAGACCTTTTAATTAGATTTTAAATTATTTTGAAAATAAGCTTATTTTTAACTTTGAATCCAAATCTGGTTTTACTTATTTTGAATTGACAGGATTGTCCTTACTGAAAAAAAATATTTGCACAACTGCAGCATAAACCTTCCAGCAGTACAAGTCTTATGCTCTTAGTAAAGCTTTTGGGTTGTAGTACCACTACAAAGACAGCAGGTCTCAAAATAAAAATTCTGACTGAAAGCAGAAACAGAATGTGGATACTGTATTTCTCTCAGCTTCCCTCCTCATCTGCCGTTCATTTATCTTCCTTACTCCTCCTAATGCTCCTTTCATTTTCCTAATTCCACCTCCTCTTCCCCATTGCCATTTCCCCCCATGGCATTCAGATCTCTTGCATTCACTGCACATTTACATGTTGCTTTGCATTTAGCACATTCTAGGCTGTCAGTAGAAGCTGTGAGTGCCCAGTCTACATCTTACTGGATGTGAAAAGCCCTGAAAGAGCTTTGGTTCATGACTATGTGAAAAAACTGTACTGAAACAGCTCCTGGGTAAATTAGAATCATAGCAATATCTGGAGGAGCTCCAGCTTCCTAAATCAACCACCCCTTAGTTTTGACTCATTAGCTACACCCAAGTCAGTGAGAAGGTTGACCAAAGAATATTTTCATGCTGGCACTCCTTTGACAGATTTTCAAAAATCACCAGACTCATTTTAATCTTTTGCTTGGTTTTTATGAATTAAAATTCTGACAACCTATAAGTTGTTCTATTGCAGAATCATTAACAAATTACTGTTTCTATATTGCAGCTGCAGACAACCCCATTAATTTCTCCTGAACCTTGGAGACAAACCCATGCCCTGCTGAATTTCAAATGTTCAATAAGTGGAAGCAGAAATAAAATGCTATCGCCTCTTGTTCAGCTGATCATCTCTGACTTATAACTCATGAGAAATGTGGAGAATGCAGAAGGGATATCTGAGCTACACCACTTTCTGGTGACATCCTGCCCATCCTGTCAGTGCTGAGTTGCCATGTTGCAACTCTGTATTATTTTTTTTAATTTTTATATTTTTTCTCTATTTTTCTTGGTGTGATTTTTGAACCTTGAATCCCTTAGGTGCTAGCTTTCTCTCTCTCTCACAGTATTATTTCTCCTTTAGCTGGCTATAGCCTGTGAAGTTTCTCAAGGCTCTTTGAACTCTTTAGCAATGTCCTCTAAGGTATAAGCCACAGTTCCAGCAGTGTTGTGTCACCAGCAGCTGAGATGAGGCTGAGGGGAGGTGGCAGGGGACTGAGACCCTTGTGGGTCGGATGCGGCCAGAGGAGGTAGGAAACTTGAAACATAACCATAGCTTAGAAAAACACACATGAGAGATAGAGACATCAAATTAAAGATATTGTTAAGGAATGGAAAGTAGTGACAAGTTTTCTCCACACTTTTTTCAAATCATTCTTCTTCAGTCTATACTTGTATTAATCTACTGATTATAAATATTGGTTTGCTCAGAACTTAAGAAGCCAGTCCATGCTGGGTTTCACAACTGAATAGCATTAATAATATAAGGAAATAAGCCAGTAGATTCCACCACAAGCCTCTCCGTTCAGTTAGGCAGTAGCTACAGTATTTGTATAGGACCCAGCAAAATTGGAAGTCAGAGCCATTTGTTTCTGGCAACCACAGTGCAATGAATGAACAATAGAATCAACTCCAACTTCTAGTAAAAGTATAAAAGCCATTACTTTTGAAGACAAAAGAATATCTGAATTAGATGATTGACAAGAGATATCTTGGCAGTACATTCTAGCTTAATACACTGGAATCATACAGCTATTTTCAATGATAAAACACAGCTTGAAAGTGCCATTATATATAAATTGACTTTTATCACCTTTTTTTAAAAACAAATTTAGATTACCTAATTTAGTAATGCAGAAAAAGAAATTTAGTGTTTCTGGCACAGTTTGGTGTAATGTCCAGAATTTGTATTATAACCTTGGGATAATTAAGATTATGACTAGCACATCAATCTGTTTTAAGTTTGGAGCACAAACATATTTCACAACCGTGTAGAAACTCTGCACAAAGCATCAGAAGATCTGTGGAAAGCTGAAGTCTGAATATAATTACTTCTGCACAGTTGTTCCTACTAAGGAGTTTTTTTCTGTGGAAAAAAAAAATGAATCTCAGAAAAAACTTAAAAGGGGTGGAATGAGATGGGGCACATGGTGGGGGACAGGAAGAAGAATACAATCCATGTTTTAGCCAAAAAGTGTAGTCAAAATAAATATAATCAGTATTTTTTCTTTTTTTCTTTTTTTTATATTGAGATGGTTATCTATATGTGCATAAGAGATTGATTGAAGTACTTTTTTGGGACACATCATTGAACAGTTCTTGCCTTTAAATGCAGATCCCTGTTGAATGTAGTTGCCAGTTCTGTTGAATAATGAACATATTCATTCAAAACACTGAGCAGATTCCTGGGAAAGATTTTGTTAGGTCTGTTAACCTTTTGGTTTATTGTTCTGTGCATTTGCTGGCTATAGTCTGCCATGTGCCAGATGTCATTCAGAGATTGTTGCATGTTAGTAGTGCATGAAATTTTGTTTGTCTGCAGCTCATATCAGCTTATTGGTCCTGCAAAATGATTGTGGTTTCTTGAAGATGAAAAGCAGTGCACTTAAGTGATAGTCACTTTTATTCATCTAAAATACCAGGTCTCTTGAGTCTAGTTATCCCCTCTATTTGACTACATCTCTGTTTAAAACTGATTTCTTCTCAATTGCCATAATAAAAAAATTTAGCACAATTTACTGAAAATGGCACCTGTGATATCACACAGCCAATTTCAGCATTGCAGCCTCTTGCCAGGAGGGATGAGTGCTCTCCAAACCCAGCATCCAACATGTGTGGTCCTCAGGCTTGCAGTTCCCTTGGCTCAAACAGCTCCTGTTCCGGTGCGTGCCCCACTGTTTCTGTGCTCACATCCTAAGGACAAATGCTCGCTAAACTTTACGAGTCCTGTGTGGGCTGAAATGAGATGGAACAGATGCAGCTCTGCTGCACGGGCACAGTCACTGGCTGTGGCCAGGAGGATTGCTTCTGCACATCTCTGCCTTTGTAAATGACTCATGCCTGGAATGGACTGCACGACAAGGTGCTTAAATCTGGGAAGCCTGACAGAGGGGGAGAGGCAATCTGTTTCAGTAATGCGAAAGTGAAGAGAACAGATCTGATGATATTCTGCAGATGTCCACAGAAGGGGACTGTTTCTCTTGGTGGAACTGTCTGATCTAACAGATGAGGCTGGATGGGGACCAGAAACAAATCATGCTTTCAAAAAAGGAGTAATGAATCACTGGCATAAACTGCCTTGGGAAGGAGGAAAGGTGACACTCCACCACAAAAACTGAAAGACTGAATGAATATATTTTTTAATTTAATATATATTAAATCTATATTTTAAAAATAGCTTTAAATCTAAGTCTGAAGCAGGAGCTCTTTAACTTATTGTTAGAAATAAATTGACTTCATTTATAGAGTCTGCATAGCAGTTAAAATGATAATTTGTGACCATTTTCTTTTCATTTAACTTTATCCTCCCCCCCGAGAGAAAAAAAAAGGCCATCTATATGCTGGCTAATGTGGTACACTTCCATCACAAGAAGATTTTACACCAGAATTTTGTTTATCTTTTCAAATTGTATACCTTAGTACCAGTGCAAATTATGAAGTGAATGTAGTGGAAGCTGTGGGTATCTTTGGAAGGATGTTGCAGTAACTTAGACAAGTTGGTCAAGTCTGGCATAAAAATGTAGGGTTTCCTGACCAGCTTTTTGTTACTTCTCTGTCACATGGCACTGAGCAGAAATGCCATCCTTTAATGAGTATCATTCAAGATATTTCACATGCTTATTATCCTCTGCATTTTCTCCATCATTTATTGCCATTATTACATATTCACAGCTTATCTATTAAATGGAATGAATCTGGAATCTGTTATATCAATTAAGAAATGCAACACCTGAGTTGCATGATGGTACCTGACATCCTATTTCAATGTCAAAAGTCAAATAAAGTCCTAAATCTATGTTTTGTACCCAAGAATTTATAGAAGCTTTTCGCCTTCAAAATTTTTCTCCTTTATGTGTTCTAAGGAATTCAGTTTTCATTGCTATTTTTCTAAATTCTGACACATCATTTTTTCATGCTTTTGAAGTCATGAAAATTCTTCATTCCAAACATAAGAGCACATTATAATTATTTTTTGTTATCTAAGTCTTGTTTTGTGTCAAAATGATAAGCCTGCTTTTATGGTCGCATTGAAACTTCATTTATCATTTCTCTGCAGCAACAGATGGGAAAGCTGGAAGTGACAAGAGCATGCAGCTGTAAAGCCTTGTGCTTGAAATGGGACAGACAAGAGACTTTTTTGGTTTTTAAATTAGGAAATGGTGAGTAATAAGTGTATAGAATTCTAATCTGTCTAAAATATTTAAATGCAATTGTGTGCTGCCAGGATTTTCGGCAACTATTTTTACTAACTGCTATTTAATGTGTAAGTAGGATAACATGGCATTTCATAGCATGTCTGAGAAGATAATAAAATGTCTGCTTGAGTCCTTCCACATCTCATGAGTCCATCTCATCTCCCACAGTAGAACAAATAAACAGCACTTTTTGAGTTGTTTTGTTGATGTAGATATTGCTTTCACTCAAATTTTCAATAACAAAATCAGTTCAGGTCAGATAAGGATCACTAGAGTAGCTTTTGATTATTGATCACACTGTCTGGTTTGCCTCTATACCTGTTCCAGATTGCAAGGCAGGATGTATTCTATTACCATCTGTATGGCAGTTGTCTTGTGTCAAGTGGGCAATTCTC